>JAQFVV010007187.1:0-136901 GCA_028023455.1 Epiperipatus broadwayi | reverse complement strand
TATGGGACCATATAACTGAGTCTTAATTGATTTAATTTCAAAGACTTCTAAAGTTATTTACATAAAAATAGCCCAAACTTTAATTTATATATACCATCACTTTCTGAAGCTATTCTATCTTTCAGGTTCATGATTTAATTGTATGACTCACTTTCTAATTTGGAATTTCAAAATATATTGATAAAATTGTCAGGCTACTTTGTCTTTTTATTATCTATAGTTCTTTGTAGAATTCTCTTATACTCTTCATGATATACTATTTCTTTTTTGAGTAATATTGCATCAATTTTTCTTTTAATATCAATGGACTGCTTTATATATTTTAAAAGTGTTTTCTATAATTTTTCTAGTCACTTTATAATATTTTCTTTTGCTATCATTATATATATTACATAAATATTGTCCTTTTCTTTTTTAAATTCCACTACCCTTGTGTTTTCAATTGTCTCCAACTTTTCTTTTAACTTCATAAGAATGTTTCATTTAATATTTTAAAATTTTTCCAATTTATGCATTTTTCCTTCAAATAAAAAAGTCATTATTCAAATGAAAGATTAAGTTTGTAACCATGCGATTTTTTCTTCAGTCATCATCCAATGTCTTAGTTGACAACTTTATGGTCTACAAGAAATAAAAGATTTTTATCCATACAGTCACATATTCACAGTTCATTTTACCTTTAAGAAAACTTGATCAATACCTCAATTAAGAACTTTCAACATCTGAAAAGTGATATAATTTTTATTTATTTTAAACTTAGAGGAAAAAGGTAATAAATTCATTATACTGGTTGATTTGTGTCAGTGAACAACCTATGCCATTCATTTATGATGTGAATAATTCTGTGGTAGTAATAGTTGTCATGATATCTATGTCTAAAATGGCCATTAAAAATGTGCTTTATTTGATTTTTTTTTTTTTTTTAAGATCTGGAGGAGTCAAAAATTTCTTTTCAGTCAATAGAAAATGTTTTTTTTACAAGTGAGCGCTAAATATATATATATTAATAACACTGTTTTAAACATTCTTTTTTGCTATTGAATTAAATATATAAATAAATAACAATAACTTGGAAACTTTTGTAAAATGGATATATAAAGAAATAATTTGCGGGGGAGGGGAGAACAAGCTGAGTAGGTAAGATAAAAATGATTATAAAAATAATTAAAGGAAGATTGTTTTTAAAACACTTATTACAAAAAAAAAATTTGAACTGTTTTTGTCAACAAAATTACGTATAAAAATATCTTTCTAAAGCTCGAAACTGGTTGATTAAGGGTTTTATAATGTCGATTTGATGTTTTCTTGACTTCATTTTCCAAGCTATGATGATGTCAAGCAATGATTTATATTTTTAAAATATATATATAGAAAACACACAGATATAATAAAAGAGAGACCCTTATATATTTGCTAATTTTTTTTTAACATTATCTTAAAAAATTGTTTCTTTAATGCTATTTGATGTGTCTTCATTAATGACCGTTATCAATGTTTTAGTGAGAAACGGCAGTTGGTTTTGTCGTTAAAGAGTGAATCTGGAAACTAATGTTGATAGGTGCCACTTAGTAAATTCATCAGTCTGAAATAGAGAACTTTGGAAATTCTACTTAGACCACATTTTTAATATTCTGTTGTAGAATTATTATCTTGAAATTGAAGTAAACAATAAAATAGAAAATAAATCTATATTTGAATAAAAGTTTATTTATTTCTTTGGAATATATATAAAAGCTTTTCTCTCTCTCTCTCTTTTTTTCATTTCAATATCCAAACTGATACAAAAATAAAAAAAATCAATATTTTTTTGGAAATATAAATATGATTATTTGACGTTTTATTTTTAAAAGTATTGCAAAAAGGAAATAAAGAAAAATATGCCTGAAAAAGATATAGCAGAAAAAGAAAAAAGAAAAAGTTGTTCGTAATGAAATAAATTTTAACACTTTACCAGATAAAAACATTTAAATTTAATGGCAATAATAATATACAGTATTACCCCACAATAACTGATAATACTTTATGTTGCTGGTCATTTCTTTAAGAAATTCGAAACCAAAGATGTATTTTAAAATAAATTTTAATCACTTATTTAAATAATTAGATACATAAGTGTTGATAATAAAATTGCAATAAATGTAAGATTTTTATTAAAATTATTTTGGAACTTGTGCTACGGCTAATGAAAAAAACATATTGATTCTTAAAAAAAAAATCCTTATTTGTATTTTATTTTTATAACATTTAATTCTTAAAAACTATTTATATTCCTTTAAATTTACTAGAACATTAATTGTTTATGAGATGATAATCAGATCACATATTTCTGTTTTAGTTGCAAAAGATAATTTTTCTCTCTCTTTTACAATCTTCATTAGTAATTTTGTGTTGTATTCAAGTTTTTCACTTAAATTTATTTTAGTCAAGCATCGTTAGCCAAGAGGTCATCGCAGTTGCCTTGCAAGCAAGTAGTTGGTTGCAGACGGTTGTGGGTTCACCTCCCAGACGATGCTATGACATATAAAAAAAATTTTATTTTACAATACCAATAATAAAACTACATCATTAATTTTAAAGTGCCTTTAGCTAAATTCACTATGTTATAATCCCCCCTCCCCCCAAAAAAAAATTATCTGCCTCACTTATTTTCTCTTTTACAGAATACACAGTATTTAAATGTAACAATAAAATCAATAATTTAAAAATTCCAATAAGTAAATAAAATTTCTGAAGATATTCTTTTTGGCTGAAAATACTTAAAAAATTGATTCTGCATAAAATTTATTGTATATGTCTATGTAGCTAGTTGTACAAAATGAGTCATTAGGTTATCTTAAAAAAATCAAAGACCACTAATTATTATCTGGTGCATGCTAGCTATCCACTAAGCTGATGATCAGCATTGTTCATCAGTATTTTTAGAACACCCTGATTTCAGTAAACATTGTTTGAATGGATTATATGAAAACAACTCTGTTAACAGTAATTAAAAGATAAATAACTAAAGGATCAATGAAAAAAAATCAAAGTTTTCAAAATCATCTTATTGCCAATAATATATTTTGGAAGAGCACTGGTCCAAACCAGAAATTATTCAAAGTCTGTATTAAAGTTTAATAAATAAAAACTGGAATTTCAGCCACAATAGTTGTTAGATAATTAAATATTAAAAGCTATACAAAATAAATTTTAAGCCATTATGTTTTTACATTTTTATCTATGTATCTCAAATTCCACCACATCACAGCCCTCTACTGTACAAAAACTCAAATCACTCTCTCTTATTATACATGCATTTCATTAATAATCTTCATTTATAAATATCTGAATTTTTATGTCTGTGTTTCCAATTCAATATTTTATTTCACAATATTCTTTTGCAAAATAATAATTGGTTTTTATCTTGTGAAAGGGTTATGTTAACTCAAAACTTTTCAAATTTAAATAATACTAATTAATAACAGATGAAATAATGTTATTTTAAATTTTGTAATTTTGTTATTATTAAAAAAATAAATTTAAATATGATTTTTTTTCTCAATTTAATAATTAAACAGTGTTTCAAAAGCATATAAACTTTTTGCTTCTAGGGTAATTAAAAAGATTATGGTTATCATGGTAATAAATTATAAAGTATTTGGTATTTAAAAAATGGTAAGCTTAATTTAATTGAGAATATTAAATAAAAGCTAAATTAAAAAATATATATATTAAATTAAATGAATAAATTTTTATATGTAAATAAATCCAGTAATTAAATATATTATCAATTGGTCAACAACTACATGACTCCAGCCTGAATTAAATTACTGCCAATGAAGTATATAATAAAGTTAAATGATCATTTTAAAGTCAAAGTATTAAAAAAAAAAGTTATGGCCATCTATAAATTTAAAAGCTATAAAGATGAAGCATTATTGCTTCAATTTATAAACAAATACGTTTACACTACTGTATACTGGCTGAGTTATCATTGAATCTTTTAGATAGCTTAAAAAAAATACACTCACCAGGCAACAAAAAAATTATATCCTAAAGATAAATATATTTAATTTTTATATATTTGTTTAATCCCACATTGGAATAAATATGTTTGAAAAATTTCTTTATTAAGTAAAATTGTTGAATGGCATGTAATTGAATTTTCAAAAACACATAAATTTAAATAATTATTAAAGTCTGATCACCAAGATAAACCAGTATTTAAAAGTAGATTTGTTATATTTTCTTCTTGTAATTTTCCAAAATCTATATACAGATAATTTTGAAACATTTCATTCAACTTCCATTACATATATCCATGACATGATGGATCTGTTTTGGCACCTGAAGCAAATGTTAAAGAGTACATATTTACAAATTATTGAAAAAGGCTTATTTAAAATAGACTACTAAACAAATCAATAAATGTAATAGGAAAAATATGTATTAAAGGAAAATATAAGTATACCCGAGAGCAAGTTTAATTGTTATTAAAATACTTTATAAATCAAAAATCCCACACAAAAATAAGCAATTATAGTGAATTCTTATGACAAAAAAAATTCATTTGTTACCTTAAATTCAAAAATATAAAAACATTATTAAAAAAATAAAATTTGAAATTGAAAAAAAAAAATTAATAAATAAAAATTTTATTTAAGCATATTATTAAAAAAGTATTAACCCATGGGTAAATTTACAGACTAAAATCACTTCAGTACCTATATATTTTTGAAATTATAATTTTTTGATAGACACCCCTCACTTTGCTTCTTACATAAAATAAGAATGATATTCCCTGAATCATAATTTATTAAATTGAAATAAAGCTGACAAAAAAAATTACATTTTAAAATTTATTTTTGTGTACTTTATATTCTGTTATCAAATTTTTTTTATTTCTGTAATATCTAGCCAATATATATATATATTTTGAAGAGCTGTTAATTTTTTTTAAAGCAATAGGTCATGAATTTATTTTATATAAATGCAGTCAAAATTAAATTATAATTGGATGAATAAATGCAATAAACAGTTAATTGCTTAGTCTTAATAACATAAGGATTAAATTTTTTTAAAAACTTTTTTTTGTTGAATACATAATTTTTTTTTATGTTTGTGATAATAGTTATCATTATTTTGAATACATCAGAAACAAATTACAAACTTATTGATTTAAAATTGAGCAAATAAATAATATTTCTAACTTATGTTTAATACCTTGATCATCAATTTTTTAAAAACAAATAATTTTCAATTGCATTCTTAAGAATTTTTATCTAAAACTAATTGAATGGATATAATTTAGCTAATGTACATATTTTATGATTTCTTATTAATGCGCTTTGTTATTGTATGTGATTAAATTATGTTTTTGATTATGCATGGTACTGAACCTTGCCTTTTTCGTTTTTGTAGCTGTTAGTGTTGGATTTTTTTTACTTTGAGTATGTTATAAATAAAAAAATGACTGTCTTGAAAAAATACTAGTTAAGAATTAGGTAAGTACATTAATCATATGTAAATTTTATAATAAAAAAACACAATATTGTATAATGTACAATGAATAAACTCTGACTTCTATTTGTCCATCATGAATGTCACCATTTTATTCTCAGATGACATAGCTTTAATGAAGTTATATATTCACTTTTATAAACTGGCTGCCAAAAAAGATGGATTTTTAAAAACGAATTTTCAACATTTTTTAAAGACCGCTGTAATAAATAATTAATGTGAATCAAAATAATGTATAAAAATTGATAATGATTACTATAATTAATTTTACAGAAAGATCTGTCATATGAGGGGGAAGGGGAGTATATATTTATTATATATACATTCAATATAATTTCTCATTTTAGGGCCTAAATTAATTTGGAACCTTTGGCAAGTGCCTTGCCATCATACCTATGATGCTAGCACTACTAAGGGCCTATATAAAAATATTTGAATTTTGATATTAGCAATGAGGGGGAACTTGTTTTTTTTTAATTATATGAATTTAGTTTGTACTTTGTCAACATATAACAAAGTTTTGCTTAAATTTCATTTTGATATTCAAAAGAGATTATACATTTTTTCATATTCAACAGCTAAATTTTATTTTATTTTTTGTCTGAACAAATAAAGTAAATGTTGTCAATTCCTTTGAACATAGTGTTTATTTATACTGTCTCAGTCATATCACTAAACAACAATGCTTAATATAATCTAACTAATATTCTAAAACAATGCAATGATCTAAAAATATGTGTGATACTGAATATTTTTAATAAATTAAAAATATTATTGTATAGTACTGTATTTGTACACATGTAGTAAATATAGGGGGAAAAATATATTTCCAACATAAAGCCATGCTTTCAAACTAATTTTTGAAAGTCAATAAATAAGAGTCATTCGTTTATTTTGTCTTCTAATTTGGAAGATGCATTTTTTAAATTTATTGTGCAGTTTCTGAAAAAAGTTAGTATATCACTGCTTAAATTTTAAAGTTGAGTCTGTTTCTTAAATAAAACCAAGTCATAAACATGACCATAAAAAAAGTAGACATTTTTGTAATTTTTACACTTGTTCCTTATCACTTAAGGTTACATGCTCTGGAGGATTTAATACTGGAAAAATAACATTGCAGGGAAAATAGTCTTATTGCAGAGAGTATATTAAGATAGTTGTAAATCTTTTTATTTTTGAAAAAAAAAAAGTTCTTACAATTAGATATAATTGAATGGTTTTTGTTCAGGGATCATACCACATTTCAATACAAAATTGACAGATTAAGTTTTGATCCAAGGACTTTTAGCTTTGTGATAAACTGCCCAGGGTTCTAGAAAAACACAAATAGCAGTTTTTTGTATGATTTTTGGATTTTCTCCATATCACTGGATTAGCAGATGGCAAATAATATAAAACATTTAATCATCCTATTATGAATTTTGTGCAAACCATTAACAAATGTTAAGAATTCAACTCTTTATTTCAATTACCTATAATTACCCATTTAATATCCTAAAGAATCTTCATAGTATCTTTTTATTATTAATTGTATCAAATTACAATGTTATAATTTAAAGATTGTTCTCACTATATACATAACATAAAGAATGATGATAATTATCATAGATACAAAACTAACAAATATAATACTTAAAGAAGGAGTATACACTAACTATTAACACTATAGCATTTGTAATAAGTCTGACACAGAGCTGCTCTATGCACAGAGACTGGGTTATATACAAACAAGATTCAATTTTAGTAATCTGCTGTTGTGATTCGATTTCTAGTATTATCAGAACTTTTTCCCCCTTTAAAGAATAAACTGTATTAATTTTACAAAAACAAAGCCTGCTTTTTATCAGTATATAGAATTTTTTTTTTTTTTTGTACAATGATGAAACCAAAAAAAAAAAAGAAATTGATAGAGAAGGGACTGATGTCAGATTTAAATTCAGCATTAAAAAGTACAATACAAATCAAAATTCTTGCAGAAAAATGTGAAATATTAAAATTTTTTTCAATTAAATATTTTAAAAAAAGTTAAAAATTATCTAAAAGTTATCATGTCCAGAAATCAAATAACTCAACCATTACAAAAAATTTGATCAAGTAAAAATTTAAAGATAAGTAGATATTAGCATTTAACATTCAAACAATTGCAAATTCTACCACTAATAGAGCAGCATTTGTAATTTAACTAAATTTTTAATCACCTTCAATGAAAAATAAATGGGGCAAACTGGACAAAAAAATATCAAAAACTTGAAAACATATCAAAGATTGCATAATTGAATATTCTAATACATAAAAATAAACCACTAAACATCACATGGTCATCAATCTTTATGCTTACATAAGCTGTTTACATAGAGGCAAAACTCTCCATAGGGTAGCACCACTCAGTGCAAGCTAGAGTTATCAATGGATGCAGGAAGATTTGTGCATAAATCCCTATCTAGTGCCTACTCATCCAATATCCCAAGACTAGTTTCTAGCTTGTGGCTTTCATCATTGAAGAGCCTTGGGTTTGATAGCACTGCACCTAGATTACTCTGGCTTGATGGTGATCTACTGTGTAAACAGCTTGTGTATGCATAAAGAATGGTGATCATGTAAAATTTAATGGTTTAATACCAATTCTGCCCAATAGGATTATGGTGACTGTGGTTATTAAAGCATCAAAGACAGCAAAAATTATGGATGTTGAACTGAGTTCAGATCTATACAATTATACAAGCTAATGAGCTTGAAGTGAAAACGTGTTTTCATTTTGGATTCAAAGCTTTATAGATAGCTAATTTGATAAAACGTGGCTGCTGGAGGGTTGCACTAAATCCTAAGATCTAGGTGCAGTCTATCAGATCCAATGTTCTTTACTGATGAAAGCCACAAGCTAAAAACTAGTCTGGGGATATTGAATGAATAGGCATTAGATAGGAATTTTATGAACAAACCTTCCTGCATCCATTGATTATTCTGGTTTGCACTGAGTAGTGCTACTGTGGAGAGTTTTGCCTTTGTGTAAAAATAAACAATCATTGTTCAGATGTTAGGCACTTGTTACAAGGATTTAAAAAAGTAAAATAAGATTAAAGATGAGAATCATAGTTATCAATTTAGTAAATTTTTAATTATTTTTACAACTTTTTTTTATTTTGCAATAAATGTTATTTTCTAAAATTTTGAGATTCTTTTTGCTTATTTTAAGAATATCAGAATTCTCAAAAAACAAAAACAAACTGAAAGGAAATTATTCAAAATTACCTAAAGCCACAATTATAAAATAAAAAAAAATCATTACATGACAATCTTTACAAACCAAAAATATTACATTTTGTTTTTTAAAAATTTTCAAATGAAATCTATTTTCTTCAGTAACAGGACCACCAATAGATGTTAAAAAATAAGCACAACAAATTGTAACAAAACCAGCAGTTTATCTAGGATTGTAGTTTAAATAATAGTTAAAATAAAATAAAAAGTCAAAATGTGTAAAATGATCTTTCTATAAATTATTTTATACTGATAAAGTAATGATCTATCTAGCTTATTCAAAAGAAGTATTAAGATATAATAAATGAAAATTAATTCATCATTATAATCTAAATTATCAGATATAAATATATAAAGTAAGTTAAATGTAAATACACACATGTATATATAAATTAATATTATGAAGACAAATTAAATGACTATGACTGAAAGAAATAATTATCAAAGCAAAAGTAAAAATAGATAATAAAGTCTCATTAATAAATATTGTTTAGGATCAAGAAAACAAGTGAGCAATGAATCATATAATCCAGAATTCAAATATCCTATTTTTTTAGTTGGTAGAATAACATTTTATCTATCATTTTTATTGTACTATTATAATAGCCTTCTTTTAATAACTCTATAAATTTGCTAAAATGTAAATGCTGGTACAGTATTATTAATCCAAACTACTTTAATTGATTCCCTTCTCTTTTTTTTTTCAATAATTTTAGGGCAAGGATATGAATATCATAAAAATATATACAGATTGCAATTTCTGCAGCAGATACATTAATAAAAAAGGTTGAATTGTTAAAAATATGATAAAAATCTGAATACTATCTGAAGACATGTAATGCTTATAAACTTCCAACTGTAGATAACATATAAAATAAAAAAACTTTCAATTTTATATTAAAAATTGTTTCCATTTATTTAGAAAATAAAATTTTATAAAACATGGATGTTTCTAATGTAAAATCACTATTTCTTTAGTGTATATAAAATAAAAAAACTGAGATCATTTTTCTATCCATAATACATTTTATAAAAAAATTATGATTATAGAATAAGTTTATTTTTAATGAAAAATAAAATGTGATGACAACTTTTAATGTCAAATTGCTAACTCATTAACTGATGTTAAAAAAAATGTAATCAATTTTTTATTTAAAATATATTTTTATAAAAATATTAAACCAATCTGTAAGCTGTACAATTTTTCTAATTATCTGCATAGTTCTGAAACAAGGAAATTATGATTTTATGCTAAAAGTTTATTTTCAGTAACAAATGAAATAAATACACTTTATATTATTGTGCCAGCTTTTATTATTGAATTGCTAAATTATCTTATAATTTAAAATTTTAAAAAGAAAATACATGATCAAAGTTTATTGCAGTTTAGTATAAATAAAAAGATAACATATACTTATTTTATAAAACAATTAAGCGTATGTCATGCTAGAATGTGAAGCTATAATAATATGCAGGAATTAATATACGCTAAGCGCTTTCGAGGTCCTTTACCTCATATTCATAGCGATGCTGTGAGCTGCGAAATGTAAAAAATGGAGTGGGAGAAGTGGTATGCAAAGCATATGCAAATGGGCTAAATAGTCCAGCGTTTAGAGATGTCGAAGCAGGTGTCATGTCTATTGATAGAGTTGTTATTGTTATTGATGTAGTACGCTTCTCTGATCTTCCGCTTAATGTCGTTTTTCTCGATACAGACTATTTTAGGGTGGGAAGGTTCAAATAAATGTCCAGTCTTCTTGGAATGTTCCAAAAATGTTGATGAGTTATCGTTGTTTTTCATAGCTCTATTGTATGTGTATCTGTGTTGTGCTGTCCGGGTGCTTGTGCCTGCCTTGGTTTCTCCAAAATAAATGGCGCGGCAACCGGGTTGTGGGCAAGTTATGCTGTAAACGACATGGGGGGTCTGAGAAGGTTCTATTTTGTCCTTGGAGTTATTGATGAGACGATTAGTACAAGGGGGTGTATGAAAGCTGATTTTAAATTTATTGTCCAAAATCTTGATTAGTTGGTGGGAGATTTTGGGTATGTGGGGAAACCACCGCAAACGCTTCGTTTTGAAAATTAAATTTTTAGCTAATAAACAAAATATAAATATTGATTTACTACAAACTTCATTTGTCAATAGAACTGGCCTCACTCCCCCTGATAGAATAGCAAGAGTCCTATCCCTTGGACCTAGATTTGTAGGAGGCCAATGGAGACAACCTAAATTAGAACTAATCGCTGACGTCGAAGCAAATTTGATTAATAATCCACATAGAGATAGCATCATAACAAATATAGTTAAATCTATCTCACAAAAACAGCTACATATAAAAGATCATAGCTGGAGTAACGACATTAAAGTTACGAAACAGTTCATTGATCATAATAATTTAATTTGCCTTAAAGAAGATAAGGGCAACAGATTTGTGCTCTTAAATTCGCAAGACTATAAGCATAAAATAAAAGAACAAATCACAAATCTACAACTCACTCCGGTCACACAATTCAACAATAAGCTTAACCGCGATAAGTTTATTGCATCCATTCTCCGTCCTTATAAAAACAAAGGCATTTCTACCACAGAATACTACCGAGTTTATCCTTCCTCCACCAAAGCTCCTAGAGTGTTTGCCAACATTAAACTCCACAAGCCAGGTGAACCTCTGCGTCTAATGATGGATTTTGGGGGAGTCCATTATTTTCAAACCGCAACAATGGTCAATCAACTATTAATCGACAGCCTGGGCTTTGGGAATTTTTCTGTTAATTCATCCTTTCAGGTCGTGGAGAAAATCAAAAAAGCCACGATCTGTAACAACTTCCGAATGACCACCTTTGACGTCAAAGAGTTGTATGGATCTGTGGACAGAAAACAATCTATTCACATTATCCAACAAGAACTTACCAATACAATGTCATCTGAACGCATTAATTTCATCATTACATTTTTAACTTGGATTGATAAGCATATATACACAACATTTGAGCACGCTTGGTACAATATGAAAAGCGGATGGCCGATGGGCCTCCCCCTCAGCGGAATCATAACTAGCATTTTTCTTAATTACTACGAAAAACTAATAGTGCCTAAACACCTAGCTGACAACCCCCACATTATATACATGCGGTACGTAGACGACATACTTATTCTAGCCAATCAGCACACCACAAACAATATTATACAAGAGCTAACGCACAGCACTAATCTAACCATTAATTCCACTTCTGAGGATGCATCCCAAAGCCTAAATTATCTGGATCTTAAGTTAACGCGCGATGAACCATGTATAAATTATTCAATGATTATAAAGCCTTTTGAAATCAGAGGATTCATACATCCACATTCTAACGTTCCTAACTCTCACAAATTAGCAGGACTACAAGCTTTCCTACACAGAAACATGCAGCTGTGCAAGTTTGAGGCAGATCGAAAGAACAACATACATCTCTACACCAAAGATCTACTACAGGCAGGCTATAAACTCCACACTATCAACAACAAAATCAAACAGTTTCATACAAAAATCACCCTTAATAAAAACAATATTAAACTTCCATATATCACTCTTCCCCACATACCCAAAATCTCCCACCAACTAATCAAGATTTTGGACAATAAATTTAAAATCAGCTTTCATACACCCCCTTGTACTAATCGTCTCATCAATAACTCCAAGGACAAAATAGAACCTTCTCAGACCCCCCATGTCGTTTACAGCATAACTTGCCCACAACCCGGTTGCCGCGCCATTTATTTTGGAGAAACCAAGGCAGGCACAAGCACCCGGACAGCACAACACAGATACACATACAATAGAGCTATGAAAAACAACGATAACTCATCAACATTTTTGGAACATTCCAAGAAGACTGGACATTTATTTGAACCTTCCCACCCTAAAATAGTCTGTATCGAGAAAAACGACATTAAGCGGAAGATCAGAGAAGCGTACTACATCAATAACAATAACAACTCTATCAATAGACGTGACACCTGCTTCGACATCTCTAAACGCTGGACTATTTAGCCCATTTGCATATGCTTTGCATACCACTTCTCCCGCTCCATTTTTTACATTTCGCAGCTCACAGCATCGCTATGAATATGAGGTAAAGGACCTCGAAAGCGCTTAGCGTATATTAATTCCTGCATATTATTATAGCTTCACATTCTAGCGTGACATACGCTTAATTGTTTTATAAATTAAATTATCGAATGAGAAGATTTAAAATTATATAATTTACAACATATACTTATATAATATTAAAAATGTATATTATGTATAAAAAAATATATGAATTATGATATCAGTATATAAAATAAAACAGTAAATAACTATTAAAAATGATCACATAAAAAAGCAAACATTGAACAGTATGGTTACATGAGTAGAAGCATTATATAAGTGCAATTATGAAATAATAATGACATTAATATATTAATAAATAAAACTAATATTTGGAATAAAAATATATGATTATATAAAATAAGTAAAAAAGAGTGGCTGTGATGTGCAATTTTATAGTAGATATGTCTAGTGGGCAATTTTAGAGTAAATATCATTAGGCAGTCATAAATATGTATATAACATTGTAGGCACAATGAATAATCATCAAAATAAATATAACTATATTCAACTTCCTCCCTGCCTTCTCATCACATACAAACAGATATGTATGTATGGAAAATAATCTACACACTTGACATAATATCAAGTTGACCCATTACTGTCCTTATAATTTAAATGCAAAGCAATAATAGCTAACAACTGGGTAAATTCAAATGACATAATTTTAGTAGCTGAATGCAAGCAAGTAGTATTAATGTTTTCTTTTATCAATATAAACTACTAATTTCAACTTCTTTTCAATTATAATAGTCAATTTTATATATAATGAGAATAAAAAATAATATTCATAGATTGCAAGCTCGACTATCTACTTTGTCTAATCATTAAATCTCATTCTCACGCAATAAAATTTTCATGTACAGCATTTAGATCCATAAAAAGCTCTCAAAAGAGAGCATTTCTAATTCAATAAAGAGTTCATGGATTAGTCATAAATGATTATCTGTTCAAATATTTAATGATGTAACTTTATTTACACAAATGTTACTTTATTTTTTGATACATGTGTTTGTGTGTGCTAGAATAATGTATTAATTATTTCAATGATTTGATTTTTATATATCAATTAATTTAACTGATGATAGACCTGCTAAAACATGGCATGATGCCTTATAATCAAGTATGTGACTTTTGAAAACATTTCTTTTGTTCTGGGCAGCAATTTATACATTAATTAATATAGTGCAATATAGTTTATTATATTAAATTTTACATAATAAATTTACTATTATATATGTTAATGCTATCTTAAAAATTAAACATATATATAGATTATCTTTCCAATTAAGTTAAATGAAAAAAAAAGAAGATTTAAATTGAAATAAAATTGTCTGACTTTTTCATCTTAGAATATCGAAAATTATTTTAAAAGTAATTATTAAAAATATGAACCTTATAAAATGTACGTTAAATTATGAGCGCTTAGCAAATAAAGATAATTAATTATGCAACTAGAGTACTTCAATCAAGTGATGTCACTTGATTATCGTCAGTGGTAGTTTGCCATACCTTGTCAAAAACTTATAACTTTCAAATTGATTTGGATTAATCGATAAATATATATATATAGTGACAAGAATTAAAATTAAAAATTATATTGTAATTATAAATAAAAATATGAAAAATGTAAATAATAATTATATTTAGGTTAAGAACTTACATACTATTTCATTTCTTTATATGAGAGAAATTTAAACAGTTTGTTTTATAATATAGTATATCGTGTATATATTATTTCCCTTTATGTGACAGGAAAGCAATGTGTTAATGACTAATAAAGTTTTTTAATAAATCATTATCGTTTTTATGCTATCTTAAAACATTAATTATATCTTTATGACTAATCTTCATTATATTAGTTTCATTATCTTGAGTCTTTAATAATTTGTATAACGAACTAAGAATAATGGTAATTTTTTTTAGCAAATTTAAAACCTGAAGACACACACACACAAATTTTCTGCAAGTTTTACTAAATTAATTCTAAATAATGTAAAATTATGAGAGATGTATAGAATATTCTATTAGCTACATTGAAAGGTTTATTTGTTACCAGTTTATGTCCGAAAGTGATAAAGTCAAAGTAATAAAATAATTAAAAATATTTTGTTGAAAGATATAAATAAATGTATTCAGTTGGGAAGCACACATTATGAGCCTATATGCAAAACTAAAATTAATAAATATTTTTTAAAAGTATTTTGCATATCGTCATTGCAATTTTAGAACAATATACTCCTCTTCTCCACATCACTTCCCCAAACTTCCATATCTTTTTTATTTATCTCACTTGTAGTCTTCTTTAAAATCCTTTACAAGTTTTTGGGATCAAACTTAGAACTTCAATTGTTTATTTATTATCATCTCTTTTAGCAGTAGATACAGTCTAACTTTATTTCAGCTTCATATTTTTTTTTAAAATAATGTCAGCGATAGCAGTTTGTTTTTTCACCCAGTATTAATTTCTCTTTCAATCCTTTCTATATGCATATTCCCATACTTCATTGTGTTTTTAAATGTTTATGTTTCAGATCCATAAAAAAGCACCAGTAGAACATTTTTTCTTTTTCTTTTTGGCCATAGTCAACTTCAATTATTTGATTATTTTCATCCATTATTCTTCTACATAAATTAACAATTTATCATAGTTATTAATAGTTATTAACTTTTAATTTTATTATTATCATTATTTATTTAGTTTTTTTTTTTTTGGAAAACCACTGAACATTACTTTAATCATTTTAGACTTTTTTTTTTGTATATTTTCTAAAGCTTTGAAGCATAATTTTCAAAAATACTTCCATCATCACAAATCTAGATATATTTTCCATTTTATTTCACAAAACTCCCCATAAAACTGCTATAAATTTTTGGGAAAGATGAAAATATACTTTTGCATAATCTTATCAATATTAATCCCTTTAGTGTCATCATGTAATCTAATTATTATTATTGCATTTTAAGAGATATTTTTTAAAAATTGGCAGTGTTTTTGAATCTACATTTGGTGTTTTAAAGTTTTGATCACCACAGAAATGTTTTTAAAATCAAACATCTTTGATAATCTACAAATTCAATGCAAAATAGCATGTCAGATTCACTGGTCCTTTTTATAATTTTTTTTAAATATGCTTTAACCAAGATTTTATATAGAACTTTTCAGAATCTCAATAAATTTGTAATTTTTCGAATATTTTTTTTCCATTCTTATTAAATGTCAGCAGCACTACTGCATTCTTTCAATAATTTGATTTATCTTTATCATTTAGACAATTAATACATAACTTTTCCAACAATTTTCTTTCTTTATTTGGTTTGATTCCCAAAAAATTTCCATTTATTCATAAATTTAATTACAAAGAAATCAAGTCATATATCACATGATCTAGCTCTCTATATAAATTTAATTATACATCTCACCTTTTTATAAAGTTTATATAGTTAACATTTCAAAAGATGTTGCTTATTTTGAATTAATGTATTGTATAGTTTTTTCAAGAATGCATAGTAAATGAGATTTATCTCTATATTTAGTAATACTGTAGTATATCTGTTTTTTTAATTGAAAAAATAATTTTCCATTATAGTTGTATTTTATTACATCATTAATAATTGTTTTCATACTATTTTTACAGAATTCTGGAGATTCTGTTCTTTTATATAAGATATTTTAAATATTTTTAAATTCTTTTTTTTTTTTTACATTGTCTCATCTAAAAATTCACTGTTGAATTGCTGCTTTTCGTACCAATTATCTGTTTAGCAGTTTTTAATAAAATATATATCTTTTTATTGATCTCATTATCAAATCTTAATTTAAATTTCTCACTTTTATTCTCCTAATAAAATTTATTTACAACACTGTAAAATCTTATAATAAGTTTTCAAATTCTAACATTAAAATATCGTAGTCTGTCTTGCATTGGTGGTCGAGAGGTCAGCGCGACTGCCTTGCACTTGCAGGCAGTTGCCCGGGTTACGGGTTCGTATCCCGGCCGATGCTATGACACTTAAAAAAAAAAAAATATCGTAGTCAATTCCAAAACATTGCTTGATTTGATCAAAAGATTTCTATTTGTTTATCACAATAAAAAGTGCTGGAACATAAATCTGAATTGTGTGCATTTGAAATCTTTGATTAAATAAATAATTCACTTTTTTTTTTATTTTTTATGTCATAGCATCGCCTAATATACTAAGTTTATCAGATCTTAATTTTTTCAATATTTTTGCCTCTATAGTAAAGTTTATGTTCACTTTTTAAATAAATTATCTTTTTACCTTTCTCTCTCTAGCTTCACAAAGTCGAATAATGTTCCAAGTAGCGGACGATTGTGGGTTCGCCTCCCGGCCGATGCTATGACATATGGGAAAAAAAATCTTTTATTACTTGAAAGTGATTTACATTTATAGATAATTAAATAGCAGGTTATCTTATCATTGAATGGCAATTTAGATTTGTCTTTTATAATTATAAATAGAAAAGCAGATTTACGCGTTAAAACACATACACAGACCCTTGTTTGTCCTTTTTTAAAAATTCCAATCAATATCTTATTTTAAAATTGTCAGAAATCTGAAAAGAAAAAAAAAACGTATTGTTTTCTTGATCATAAACTCAAAAACAAAATCCAATAAATTCATCCCATACTGGATGGTGTCCGGTGATAAACAACACATTTTTGTTTACTATGAAAATAATTACATGTTAATAATCGTGGCAATAATAAAATATATAAACAATAAAAATTTACTAAAATAGGAAAAGGAAAAATGCATTTGATAATATAAGTATCAAATGATGTTATATTGGTAAGACTAATTATTATTGTTTTCACCATTAAGCCTTATTCGATTTGTTGTTATAAAGTACTAAGTAATAATATTTTTTAAAAATACTTCATTTCTATGTTATGTTTTTATAATTTAAAATATTTTAAACTCTCATATATCTTTAAATCCTAAAAAAATATTTTCGTTTAAAATAAATATATTTTTATATATATGCATACCTTTGCAGTTTATGTATATTATTTATATATATATTATAAATATTCATAAATTATATTTGTAAAAAAAGATTGAATATAAATAAGTTCAATTAAAAAATGAACATTAAATTACTTAGTCATGATTTATTAAAACTTTAAATCAAAATGAAAGCAGAGTATTATCTATGATTAGAGTATGAATGATAAAATATAAAGTGTTTTTTTTATAAAGCGAGATTGAAACTTTTTTTAAAAGTCTTCACTTTAAAGAGCATTAAAAATGATAAAAAGTTATTAATAATTTAAGCTATGATATTACTTCCTGCAAAAGGTTAATGTTAATTTCACTAAACGCAGGGTTGCTATTTTTTTTCTTAAACGATTTTAAAATGAAAAAATAAATAAAATGTATTCTATATAATAGATATGTGTTTGATAGGAAATACGTTTTATGATTTTAAATCTATTTTTGTGCAAACAGTTGATCAAACAAAATACTTAATTCTCATTCACCTTTAGACCTTAGATATTGATTTGCCTAATTTTAATAAAAATTATTATAACATGAATATATATCAACAACAACATCATGTGATAACTATTGTTGAAAATATAAGTATATAAATTTTAATTAGTTTTCTACTCTAGTGTCTTCTATAGTAAGCTTGTGCATTTGGTGGCTATTGGATTTAGGATTCAATGTTAAAAGTATCTTTGAATCTTAAATTCTGATTAATAAATACCAAGCATTAATGCTCATAAATTCCTATTTAGTGCTATCTTATCCATATCTCCAGATTAGTTTTTGGCTTACTAGCTTTCAACAGTAAAGAATTTTGGATCTGAATCTAGGATGCCTGCTTTTTTGGATCTAATACAGCTTTCTTCCTACAGCTATCTTCTATTCTAACTATCAAGTTACCAATGTGATAAATATCATAAATTGTTTCAATTTTATAAAAAAGAAAGGTTAAGCTTCAATCCAAGAAAGTTTAATTGTGATTCATCATTCTACCACTGGGCTAAATTAAGCATATTCAACTCTTCCAAGTTTTTGTGACATCTATATTTAAGAATCATCATTATTATCAAGAATTATTAATATAATTTCAAATTTTATTAATAAAATACCCAAAGTGCAATAAGGGGCCATGTGTGCAGCTAATTATATAATAATGTTATAAATTACACATTTCAATAACAAAGTAGACAATGAATATTTTTGTGAAATAAAAAGCAATATAAAAATAAGAGTAAAAATTATGTGTTGTTTATAATATTATTACAGAGATCATTAGTAAGCATGTACGTTAATATTAATATCAGTACATCAAATAAAGCAAATAAATAAATAGCAACTACAATTTCATTCAATATAAGTAAAATTATACTCCTTGCTTTAAGCACTTAATTGCAAACTTTTAAATATAAATTGTCATATCAACTATCCTACACAGCTATGTTAGTTTAATAAATAAAGCAATATGAATAAAATAATATGAAACAAAATGAAATTAATAATAAAAAAAAATAAGCAGACTAAAATATAGATAAATGAAAATACAACAAACAAAATATAAATAAAATGAATAAAACCAAATAAAAAATAAAATAAAATAACAAGATTAATTAAAATATAAATACATACATTAATCTATATTAATAATTTTTTTACAGATATTGTTGTTGAAATATTTTAATGGAAATATCTATCATATTTTTATATTAGAAAAGTCATCGTCAGATGTTAATAGACAATAATCAATGAAAATAGTAAATTGTAAATGCTTTTTGCTTTCTAAAGATCACCTCTTCTAAATGCAATTTTTGATCTTATATAGAGACTAAAATTCCACAGTATATATTTACATCTTTAAGGTAAAAAAGCTCACAGCCTTTTGCATATTCCTTATTAATAAAGACTGTTCCACCAACTAGTTAGATATTATAAATTAATAATTTTTAACAGATATTATTGCTAAAATATTGTTGTTGTTTTTTCTAATATGAAAATATAAGATAGTTTCACATAAAAAAAAATTAATATACAGAATATATATATTACTGTCTGTATACATATTCATGAATACTCATTAATTTATATGCTCTATTAATTTTAATACTCCTTAACTACTATTATTTATTATAAATTATGTTAATTATAAAATATTATGATTATAATTTAAAATAATTTCAATTGTTTTGTCTTATTTTTATTAATGTATCATAGCTCTAAAGAAGACTGCAAGACAACCAAAATATTAGTTTATATATAAAATTTTGCAATAAAGTGTTTAAAACCAGTTGTGTAATTATACTTATATAAAATAATATTGCAATAATAAGAAAGAAAAAGAATTTTATAATATCCATAATTCTATTAATTTAGTAGTTTGAAATTTTATATAAGTTATTTAAATTACAATTTTAAAATTTATTTAAATAAGTTTGTTTTTTAATAATTTTATTTTACACTATAAAGACATAGAGATAAATATATTTTGTGAAAAATAAATAAATGTATCTAACATATACATAATATTTATCTAATCTATCTACATTGACATAGTTTATTAATCTTACAAAGAAATAAAGTCATGTGTCACATGACCTAATTTAACAAGCTTGTATTATAAATGTTATATATAGAGCTTGCAAATAAGCTCTTCAAGCGTTGCAGTATATCCCCAATCCCAGATTGTTTTCTGCTACTGGTTTCCTCAGTGAGGTGCTAGGATATTCAAGCTTGTCCTGGTATTTTTAATCTAATGCTTGAATATCCTAGCACCACACTGAGGAAGCCAGTAGCAGAAAATGTTCTGGAGTGGGGATATTCTGCAAAGCTTGTTAAGAGCTTATTTGCGAGCTCTATATATAGCATTTATTCATCTTATAAATAATCCTGTATTTCCCTCAATATTGACTGAAAGCATTAATAAAAATATATCATATTGGTTTTAAATATAACAGTTCTTCTTCATTATTAATATTTGTATGTAATTATCTTAAGAAAAGTATGGATATTTATGCACTTAAAATAATGCACAGTATTAAATTACAGCAAGTTTATTAGTGCAGACACACATTAAAAAAATATAGACAATGGAAAATATTATTGGTTGTTATTTTTTATTGTTGTAATTAATAACTTGGCACTCAAGGAATAAAAAAATCTATATAAGTACACAATAATAGTAAATGTAATTTTATTTTTAATATAGTTTATTTTTCTAGTTCATTTCTTGATGAAGTTCATTCTCATTGTGCTTTTTAAAAATCAGATATAATGTTAAAAAACAAAATTTTAGAAAGCAATTGTGAGACAGAGCAAGAATATCCTGTTTTCAAAATGTGATAAATGAAATTGGATGTTGTTTATATGCTGATATGAAATAAATTGCTGAAGATATAACAATGTGGCTGAAAGGAGAAGCTGATGATGATAATATTAAATATTTACTGAATTTCTGGAATTTTAATTTTTCTATTGTATTTACACCATTTTCATCAAGTTTTTTAGGAAGTCTAATTTTTATTTTTATTTTTTGCTATTATATTTATTTTTGACTACAAAGTTAACCAGTTGCTAAACTTTCTACTAATTCTGTAACCATTTAAAATTTTATTTTTTTAAATCATATGTTTAAATTAAATAATATTTATTTTACAAAGCACAAACAGTATTGAAATTAAATTGAGAGACTGCAAACCTCTCACGCTTATTACTATTCAACAGCCAATCAGATCGTAAATACAAGACAGAGAATTTAACAAGAAGAAGGCGGTCCACCCTCCTCTTTACTTGTCTTTCTATATATCCAAGCCAGTCTAAAGTATTTAGATCTTAAAGTGTGAAGCTTTAAATATCTTCACATTTAACTCAGTGAGTCTATATTACAAACATACAGCATGAAATCCTACGATTTACTACACAGTAGTTTTTAGATGTTATAACTTGCAGTAACATCTAAAAACTACTGTGTAGTAAATTGTAGGATTTCACACTGTATGTTTGTAATATAGACTCAGTGAGTTAAATGTGAAGATATTTAAAGCTTCATGCTTTAAGATCTAAATTCTTCAGACTGGCTTGGATATATAGAAAGACAAGTAAAGAAGAGGATGAACCACCCTCTTCTTGTTAAATTCTCTGTCTTGTATTTACGATCTGATTGGCTGTTGAATAGTAATAAGCACGAGAGGTTTGCAGTCTCTCAATTTAATTTTAATGTTTAAATTAAATAAGTATTTTAAGTTACACTTTAGCAGCCATAGGCAAAGGAATAGTAATAAGATCACTTTAAAAATGAGTTTTGTAATAACTATACAAACCAACCTACAAATGTAAATATATTCACACATAAGCATGGTAGTCATTTAATTGGTACTTTACATACTGGATTTTTTTAAAAATCTTTTGTAGAATTTTTTTTACTGAAATATTTTAATATCTTGTTTCATTATAACTTGATATCATATTCTATTTACAGTCATATGTTTTCAATAAAAGCAATCAAAATTGTATTTTTAAAAATTCTCTGAAATAATTTTTATAACATAAATGAAATCTGTATCTTCAAAGAAAATTTAAATTTTTTTAAGAAGTCTGTTATCAGTCATTTATTTTACATGACCAATCCAATAAACATGTGATTTTGTAACAATAGATTTCATAGTATTACATCTAGAAAACTGAGAAAAACATATTAAGTAGTCTTGTCATCTTGCAGAATTATAAGAAGCATTCTTAAATAAAAAATTTAATGCCTCTGTGTCACATGAATAAATGATCCAAATCTCACTTTCATACAGCAAAACAAATAAAATAAAAATTTTACAACTAATTTAGTTGTAATAGTTATGTTGCTGCAATGAAATATTTTATCTTTTAACTTATTGAATACAGCTGTAAAACACTGAAGCTTGTGCTACACCTCAATATCTAAGTATGTTATTCTACTTGAATTGATATCAAGATATTTAAATTGTCCCCCATTCTTAACCCAAGATAAAAATTACTGAAGATTTTTTTTCCAAACTCGAGCTGATAAAAGACTTGTGTTTGTTTTTAATATTAATTACGAAATCAATGTCTTTACACGTTGTATTTAAAAATTATGTGCATTTTATATATCACCTTTTGAATTGACAAAGGTAGTGCAATCAACTGATATTCTAAATTTAGAATACAAAGAGTTGAATTTTTTTTATTACTTTAATTGATTCAAATTAAAATTTCCAAAAGTATATCTCTATCACACTTTCACTTTGATAAATGAAACCACGGATCAACAATTAAAAAATCACTATCTTATAAGCAATCAGAATAAAAATAAAAAATAAAAATGTTTCATATTTTTAATCTATAGTAATTCTCTGATTATATCATGTGCAAGTTCAAGTTATATAAATAAATAAACATTGAAAGATAATCAAATAACGCTAAAAGTGTGCCTCAGATCTGTCATTCAGTTAATTGAGTCTTTTTTTTCTAAATCAATAAAAGGAATTTGTAAATCAATTCTTTATTCAGACAACTTTCTTGCATTTGCCTGGTTAATAAAAATTATATCTATGCTGCTTCTTGGTTCTCCAAAATCATATTGAGCTCTCTAGTAACATTTTATCATTGATTACAAACAATCTGTTCATTAAAATCTTTGAGAGTACCTTTACTATAGTGAAAAAACAAAGCTATTTTATGATAATTATTGTAATCATATCTATTCCTTTTTTCCTTCATAAATTGGAACAACAAAAGCATTCTTAACAATTTCATGAGCCAATACATTCCTTAAAAATTTCAATTGTTTTGCAGTTAAAAATATGACTATCATATTTTATATCTTTTCCAGGTATCTCATTTAAAACCATCAGATTTTCTGTTTTTAAGATTTTAAAAAACTGTTTTTAATTTTCTCTAAATCTGAGTTGCTAAAATGAATATATCATTTAAAATTATCTCAGTTCTTGTATCATTATTTAAATCCGAAAGCTAAACAAAATACTTCTTCCACCTATTCAAAATATTACTGTTAATATAAAAAAGAGTATTATCAATGAATCATTTTTAATGTCAATATGTTACTTTCAATGCATCAAAAAAGATTTATAAAGTGGTCTCAATCAGGAAATACTTGTATCATTTTGACTACTTAAATCCATTAATCATTTTTAATTCTTGCTGCAAATTGTATAACTTTTAGTATTTTAAATCTTTATATTGGAAAAAACCACATTTTCTTTTAATGAAGTCACTAATAATAAGTTCCTTTGTCAGATAATCAATAAAGATTTTGTTTATAAATGAATTCAATAATAAATTTACTTGTATTTCATAACACACTTCATAATAAAATTTCATGTTTCAAAAATATGACAATTCTGAAAATCTAAATTAGAAATGTTAGTGTTTAATATCTATTGAAATTTAACACATACAGTAGATACTTGGGAAAATAAACTCAGAACATTTGCTTTTTTGGAAAATGATTTGAATAAGACTTATTTTTTAATACAACTAATAATTTAGTTTTGAATATTCTAGTCCATGATTTACTTAACAATCTTCATTTGTAAGTGCTCATATAATATAAAGTTTTTTTGAATACTGAGTTCAAATTGTAATATAGTCTATTCAATACCATTATTTAAGCATTTATGCATCTAAGTTTATTTGTAGACTTTTTTGTGATAGTCTATGTTTTGAACAAAAATGCAATGATAGCCGATAATCTGAGTTTACAATACAAATACCATTATTTTCAATAACTTTGGATCAAAGGTTTTTATTCATACCAAGATATGCATTAAAGTCTTCAAGAAAAAAAGTGCTATTAAGCAAGAAATGAAATCTTTTCTTCCTGAACCTTTTGAATCTAATATTGGAACATTTGCATTAAAACATAGTACAGATACATAAAATATGTTTTTTTACAATTAGTTTTTTATTTGTACATTTAGAAGTTCCTTTGATTGAACTGCCCTTCCAAAAAAAACTGACCTTTTTTTTCTTTTTTTCAGACAGATAAATTTCACTAACATCAGTTATATCAATATTAAATCTTAACAGATTCTTGATTGCAGGTACTATTATTCATTCAGATTTCAAAGAATTTGGAACAATAAAATTTGCATATTCCAGTTGTTGTTTTTTTCCTTTCAGGTCTGTTATATGACACACAATAATATTGTGTGTGCATAAATATATATGAAGTTGAAAGAAAAAGTAGAAATAAACACAGACATAACTTTTTGTAGATATTTTTTTTACTTTCCTGAAATAAAATAATCCTAGTAAAAGAATTAAATAGTTCTAAAATTAAAATAGTATTTTATTATAAATTAAAACATTTAAAAAGGTCTAAATAAATTAATATTGTATTATAATTTTGAATTTTAAAAAAACAAGCATGATTTATTTTTGAAAATCTTTTTATTAATACTTGTATATATTTCTATTATCTATTTTTAAAAGTCTTTGATAAAATTTCCAAATGTAGATTTTAAATTAAAAGTGCTTTTGGAGGAATTGAAATTGTTTCCAATCAAGAGAGATAAGAAAAAAAACAGTTTTTAAATTAGTGTTGTTGTCACCTCAGCAATTCAAAACTGTAAAAGATTCGAATAAAAATATTTGTTTGGCTAGTAAATATTTCTGAGAAGCAGTTAGCAGAAAAGCTAGCAGTAGAGCTAGCTGCAAAGATATCAGCAATTAGATAGCCAGAGAGGTGGCTGGCAGAATTATACAGAGAACTGCCATGAAAATGTAAGAATGCAAGGAAGCAGCTGCTCTACAGTTCAATGGTGGAGTTTGAATTTACATGGGGGAATTGACCTACTTCTTTGTGTTTAAATTCATAGCCTTAAATGTGGACAAAACAGTTTTCTGGCTGGAAGCTCATCAAATTCTACACAGTAGGGAACTTATAGAATGCCAACACACCTGATTATACTTTCCTGATGCTGACAATTACCTGCACTGGTCATCATCAAGAGAAACCATCAGCTAACTGAAGAAGTAATTATATGTATGCTGATGTATTTAAAGGCAGATATACACAGATAACCATATATACAGCTGATGGTAATGTTATATATTAAAAATGACATTCTAAAGAATAATTTTGTTTAAGTTAAATATCCAAACATGAAGATTTATTTGATAGACACTATTATATTTTTTTTTTCAAGAGAATAAGTAAAAATATTTAAAATCTATAATTTTAAATTTAAAGACATTTCTAATTATTCAATCAATAATAATCCAGTCAAGATTGACTGTTATATTTTTAAAAGAAAAAAAAGAGTAGATAATAATTTTTTTTTTAAAAAAGGAACTTATAAACTGATAAATTTTTTTAAAAGAAAAAACCCTGATAATTAATTTTAAATTATATCTATATTTTGTTTATACACACATATGTGTAAAATTTATGTATATTTTCCAAATGGACTTAATTAATAAAAATATATTATTATTATGACAAATTAAAATGTAATATAAACATCAATGTGTATATACATTGCTATGTGCACAACATGCATGTTAAATCAAGAATTAATTACATATTGTACAATTAATAATTTTATTTTGACAAAAATGAAATATATAATATAGATGTTAGTGTGTGCCTGCAATTTAATGCCTACACACATGTATGTTAAATATATAAAATTAATATAATTTACTATTTTGAGAATTTGAAAGTGACAACTAAAAATGTTATTTTGTAACAAGTCAAATATGTTCAGAAATTAAATGCACACACATGTATGTGTGTGCATATATATCAATGTGTGGCAAATAGACACTTATATATAAATTTTAATCATTAATTTTATTATTAGACATCAATTTAAATATGTTCAGCCACATGTCTATATGCTGATTGTGTTTTAAATAAACCAAATGAAACATATATGTAAATCAATGTAATAACTTGAATAGTGTAAATCACATATATGTAAATCAAATGTGATAATTTTTAATTGTATGTTAATCAAAATTAGAAGGCTTAATTTATATGTATAACCACATTCTAAAGACCTTAATGCCATTTTTCTTGCTGTTAATAAACTTCTATTCAATTGTTAAAAAATTGTATTGCGTCATCTCTTGATCACTATACCAATTATGGATCTCATATTCACTGAGCTAGATTTAAGAATAATGACTGATATATAAGTGGGATATATTTACTACAAGGGGCATTCCAGTATGACATTGTCCTGTTATGTCACTAAGATTATATTCTTTAAAACCCATGCATTACATTTTATTTAGTTTAGTTTATTAGAAACTAAGTTTATAATTGGCCAGTACATTAATGGTACTAAGTGTCCAGATCATTGCTGATGATCAGCATGTTTTAATATTTCAGCATTATTGTTTTTATGATTATATATTCTGATGGATGAGCACCTATGATGGTGCATCCAAATTATGTGTAAATAATTGCCCAAACTGGCAAAGGCACAATAGTTAGCCTGGTCTACAGTACACTCATTTCAAATCCAGTCAAAAGATGAACTGTTGATTTATTGTGTTGATTTACTTTTATTATTGACCATTCATGATGATGGATGATTTTTACTTATTGATAATGCTAGCTGATGAAGTTATAATTATATTTATAGTTACTCTAAGGAGTTAACTGGCTGATCTCACACAGAGAGTTTTTTTCATTTTCTTATGCTCTCTTTTTTATAAAACTGTTTATATATTTTTTGATATTGCTCATTACTTTATATTTTATATTAAATTATTTTAATTGAAATATGTTGTTTATTTGTTGATGAATGTCATCTTTTCCATCCCATTACAATATTGTCACTATTCCTCCTTTACTATTATTAACATTATTCATTTTACAATTATTTCAATTTTAAGCAATGAACTTCCAGGTAAAATAAGAGCTTGACAGATTTTGCAACACAGGCCATTTACAGACTACATTCTTGCCTTTGCGATAATCAGAACTCTCCATATATTAAACCTGTTCCCATCATTTCTTTTTTACTGCTGAGGGTTTGTGCTAAAAAATAAATAAATAAAGAGAATTGAAATCAAAATTGTTCTATGTATAGTTAAAGGATAAAAATGTGGTAGCATAAACACACAATATAATTAAGTCACAATTAATGAGGAGATATCAGATGGGATAAAAGACTAATGATGATCAGACATATGTTAATTTAATTGACTGAAGGCAGTTAGAGAAAAGAGAAAAAGTATACTTATATTGAAAATGATACCTAGCATTTGATAACTAATATATTTTATCTCTAGGAAAAACACCCCCCCAAAACATGATAAAAAATAAATTAAAAAATATATAAAAAGTTTAGTATTAGAAATGCTATATGTGTAGTTAAAAAATGTGTAAAAAGTTTGTAAACATAAGAATTTTTTTTTAGTCCTTGTGTGATATAAATTTATTTAGATAGACTTATAAAGTTTCAATGGATTCAGAAAGATTATAATGAGTGTACCAAATATAAGTGAAAAAATGGATCACAAATGTATCTACTAAAAGTAGGCAGCTATTTAGAACATTCTGCCTCAATTATTTATGCTAAAATGTTTTCCATATCATGAAATCTAGCACATAGTCCATACTATTTTAACAGGTTTTATATTAAGAATACTCTAGTTATAAATATTTTTTATTATATGCTGCAATAAATTTATAGACCATGCTTGCAAGGTTTCTGAACATCATTTTTAATATTAAAATGCTATCCAAATTTAAAAATATTTGCATGCAATGATTCTGCCTTAATTTTTTATTCAACATCCTTCAAGGTTACTGTTTCTGTTAAACATCATCCTGAATCTGGATTTATTGTAAATATGTCATTTGTGATTAATACTCAAAAGATATGTTGAAACATCAAATTTTTTTTCATTTAAATTGATTAAACTCTTAACTTTGACAAGATCTCAATTTTACTATATACTCTTAGAATACTATGGGAAACCATTGCTCTTTTTTGTTGACATTAAAAATAATTTAAAAAAATCAAGATTGATTTAATGCATTAATATATGCAGTTTAATACCTTTCTAGACTCATCACCATTAAAATATGTTTTTTAAATATATTTATTAATAACATAAAATTTATCTATATTCTATTCTATTGATATCAACACCAGTCTCTAATGAATCTTACCAATATTTTGACTAGTTGTTATATAGGATTATTATCTTCCTCTTATTCAGACTCGTGTCCTCATAATTTGTCTCTATTTTATTCCATAATTATTGCAGGTTATTTTTTAATATATCTTTTTAAAGTTTCAAATTTTTTTAAAAAAAAGGAAATAATGGCTGCTCTTACAGATGTACAATTTTTTATAGAACAACTTATGGAACAAAGTTGCAAAATTTTGATAAAATAAAATAATTAAAAATACACTACATGTGTTATCATTTATGGTTTTTTGAGTTTCATATATATCACAGCTTAAGCATTTTTGTATTTAGTGCGGTGGTAAAATAATGAACATAAAAGCTAAAAATTCTTGATCAAATCTCTAATACTTTTGGTGCTTGAATGCCATATAACCCCCCAAATTATTACTAGATCAATATTTTTGGACATTTAATGAATAACTTTGTATTTATATATATGATTTTTCAAAATATAAATATATAACAGAAACTATAACAAGTCTCTTTGAAACAAAGAATGCAAAGTATAGATATATACATCCTACATTTAAAAACAATTATCAAATAAGGAAGATATATTAGTTTTTAAAGTTATTCTGTTGAGAAATAATGGAACTGCGCTTTATATAAAAGTTACTGTTTTGTTTTTTCAATTTTATAAATTTACAGTATTTTGAGCAATCATCTTTATTCTCTTTGTTACTAAATTTTAAAAATACTAAATATAAAAAAAATATGCTTATCATTGCTGCAATGAATTAAAATTCTAAAATTTTATATTTTATGATAAAATAAGCAGAGCATGAT
Organism: Epiperipatus broadwayi; assembly: GCA_028023455.1. Classification (NCBI taxonomy): domain Eukaryota; kingdom Metazoa; phylum Onychophora; class Udeonychophora; order Euonychophora; family Peripatidae; genus Epiperipatus; species Epiperipatus broadwayi. The sequence goes on along the minus strand of JAQFVV010007187.1, from coordinate 107,031 downwards.
TTGTTTTTAATAAATTTAAATGTTGAGATTAGCTTTACTAACTAAAAAAATACATTTGCCGCTTGAATTAAATAACAAATGTTTGATTAATCTGTTTTTTTTTTTTATTATGTTGATATTACCAACCACAAGAATGACTTGAATTTACGAGTATAACTTTTAGAAAAAAGTTGCTGATATGACGAGACAAACTAAAACTTTGAAAACACCATAATTTTTAAAAGTTCAAATTAAAAAAAAAAAACACATTCAATTTTTTTTCAAAAATTGCTGATGAATAAAAGAATATAAACGTGACAAAAATAAATATTTATCAAGAATTTGTCAAAAAATTTTCAAGAAGTTATCAATAAAAACGATAATTTTTATTTACATCCACATTATTATCGTTATTATTGAAATAACTATTTTATTTAATTAGAAATTTAAATAATCGTTTTATATTTTGTTTAATAATTAAAAGATCTTAACATTAGAAATAAAAAAATCACATTCTGAAAAAATAAAGCTTTTTATTTTGCATGCCAATATTTTCTTTAATTTAGGAAAATACTTTTTCGATAATAAATATTCATTTATTACAAACTACTTATAAACGATTATGGTTATTCCAACTTTAGAGGAAAAAATTCAAAGAGAGAAAGACAAAGAATAAAAAGTCAAAATCGAGTTTCTGCAGTTACTACAGATAACAATATATAAAACACATGTAAGTACTTGACATTATTACAAGCTGATTCTTTTGTCTATTCATTTGGCATCATGAAATGCTATCTTTCTAATACATACCCCCTTTTTAATGGGTAAATAATTTTAAAAGATGTTTACGAATAGTATCAACAAGTTCACCACTAATTCAGAAAATTGGAAATATGCAGTAAAATAATTTCATCTCAAAATTGTATTACAATCTATTAAAAAAATTAATTGATTAATTCGTTTTATTAGTGAAAAAAACAACATTAATTAATCTTTAATAGTTTATTAAATATAATTTTTTTTCTTAAATTATTTATTGCCATTGTTATTTTCTCTTAAAATCTTTATTTTAAAGTATTTATAAAAATATATAATTAGGATATATTCACAAAAATATTGGACCCTAATGACACAATATCTAGTAATTATGCCTGCTATATCAAGTATCCAGATGTTGAATCTGAATGAATATTTTTTTCAAGTTCCAAATGAACTTAGAATTTTTAATGTATTTAATTCATATTGATTGACAAATAAATATTTAGCTATTCTTAGATTGTTGAATATTATCTTCATAGTTTTCTGTAGAGGTGCTGAAAACAATGTTTGTCTCACATTTGGAAAATTTGAAATTGTTTCATTCTTTTTCTTTTTCTAGATAGATTTTTAAAAAAATATTAATCTCTTGTTATTTAAATATTACAAACTTTATTGATGCATATAAACAATGAGGATTGCCAATTCCTCAACAAGCTTTGTGATAAATGCTTAGCCACAGAAAGCATTTAAAGTATCTCTGTCAGGAACCCCCCCCCAAATTCCTGACCATGGTTTCATGCTTTGGCACTTCTCAGAGAGGTCCCAGGGTAGGTTCAGACACTAGATCTAAAAATACCAACTCAAAGCCAGCATTTATCTAAACGTTATCTATTGAGTTGAAAATCTGAAATTTTCAGACATCTACATGTCTTAAACCCAGCTATCCAACTGAAATAGCTATATGGGGCTGATATATCTTCAGCCAGACCATATATTAGTAGTCTTAGCAATATAACATTGCATAAGACTTAAGACAGAGACTATAAATAGTCAAAATAAGAGTCATAGATCACATGACCATATTCTCTTAAGCTTGTAAGTTATAAACAATGAGGATTGCCAATTCCTCAACAAGCTTTGTGATAAATGCTTAGCCAGAGAAAGCATTTAAAATATCTCTGTCAGGAACCCAATCATCATTGTTTATAACTTACAAGCTTAAGAGAATAGGGTCATGTGATCTATGACTCTTATATTTGACTATTTATTGATGCATGCTTGTAAAAAGGCATAATTTTGTAGTCAAAGTGGGTGGAATAAGATCAGAAATAAACAAAAGTTAAAGTTTTAGATTATATATTTTATATGCTATTTTTTTATCATGAAATATATTTAAGGCTCCAAAATGCTAAAAACCTAGGTTGAAATGTATAAGACAATAGTTAGTAATGATTTTTATTTTGAAATATTTTACTATATAAAAACGAACTTAATGCTTACAGCATAAAAATTATACGTCAATAAAAGTCTCACAAGATATATTTAAAGCTTCAAAAAGCTAAAAACTTATGTTGAAATATGTAAGATAGAGTTAGTAATGAATTTAACTAGCTGTCAACATAAAAGTTATATATTAATGAGAAGTATTACATTATCAGCAGCACTAAGTATGATAAATGGTGAATAGTTTGTTGGTGGATTTAAATAAATTTAAAAAGAATTATTATAGTTTTTCACAAACTTAAGATTAAACAGATTTGATTTCTGAAGAGAGAAAATTGATTATTTTTGATCTGTAGATTTTGAAAAGTGTAGCGTGAATTTATTACATATGAGAGATCTTTAAATTACTTGTAATTATGAAAACCCTAAAAATAGATAGTTTTTATTTAAAATTAAGCCAGGTTTAACATATATTCTAACAGTTATGGCAATTGTCAAAATAAAAAAACATACACATTAAAATAATTTTTATTTATTTTGTTAATTAATAATTTTTAAATTATAAAGTGCATTTGCATTTTTATTTTTGAGTTGTCTCTTTTTTTTTTTTAAAAAAATAAATTATTAACTAAATAAAAATATAAAACTTTGATGTACATAAATAATATACTCTTTATTGACAAACAATTACTTCATAAACAAAAAGGTTATTCTCTTAATCAGAAAATAGAGTGAAAAATGAAAATACTTGAAATTAGTTTCAAAAATTGAACAATTAGAAAAGACTGCTTTGCTGCCAGGTTGCTATGTTTTAAGCATGGCTTTTCTGGATAAGAATATAAGTACACAAGTATATGTGATAATCTATTCTTGATTTTTTTAAATGCATTGTATTTTTAGAATTATTTTAAGAATATGCAGAACAGCATGATATATATTAAAATTTAATATAGTTGCATAACGTCACTTTGGGAATGATTGGCTGTTCATGAAAGCATGATAGCCTAAATTGTCTAAAGTATATACATGTCTAGAATAAATTAAACAATATATTATAGATATTTTTTATGTATTATATGTAGAATCAAAGTAAATTTGAAATGATATATTATTTAGTTGAATCAGTGCTGTGAAAGAGATTGACTGGACATAAACATTTTGAAATCTGAATAAAGTTTTATCAAGAATACATGATACTCAAAGAATCAAGTAAAAATAGATAACTTCTTTTTTTTACTGTATAAGAGAGGAGTCTCCCAGTTCCATGCTCAAAAGCAAAATCTTTTTAAAAAAACCAATAACATTCTTCTAGCACAAAATAATTATTTAACAAAGTAAGAAGAGCTAATACAGCTTTAAAAATGAATGCATTAATATAAGATTATATATTTGAATTGTGATGAAAGATAAATATTGTGTGTGCCAAGTTAAGTTCTAACTGCTTTATAAGTAGTATAACAAATTGCACCAATTGATGGAAAATGAGTTTAAAACGTGAAATAAAACCATGAATTGATTAATGCTTTTAACTTTTTATTTGTAACATTTTTAGATGCATTTAAGGATTGTAATAAGCAAGAAGATGGCAGAGGATATTATTAATAATTTAAACTTTCATAATTAAGTATAATAGTTTAAAGGAAATTACTTAATTCTATCATTAAATTTTCTTAAGTAATAATGTATTCAAATGATCTTAATTTGATTTTTAAAAGGTTGAGCAAAGTACCCAGAAATGTTATAGGTGTAAGTTTAAAATTGAATGGAAACCAATCATTCATAGTGTTGCCGTAATGATGACTTATTGATTTGTAAAAATAATTTTATACTGATAATAATGATCTAATATACTATGAGTTGCACTTAATACATTTTTATATAATTTATATGAAATTTTAATTTATAATGAATATAATTGGAGAATGGAGAGGATTGAAACCTATCCATTAAAGATTGTAGATTTTCTATCTTAATATAAAACTGAGCACTGATTATATATATGCATGGGAATTGATGATTTGGATAAACTGATGAGTGTTGGTTGAGCATTAAATATGCATATTGGAGATCATTTATCTTTTTAACATGTATGTGATCATATTTATTGGTTATATTAATAGAATGAATGACTGAAGGGATTTTGAAAATATGGATTCATATCCTCTTTAATTACATCTAGCTTAAGTATATATACTATACTTGTATTTAAATATTATTTTTACACTACCTTGAAAAGTTATCCTCATTTATTTAAATTTGATTGTGTCACAAATAATTATGATGCAATTGATATATTGAAGAAATAGATAAAAGATGTTTTTGTTTTTTTACAAATATAAAAAAATAAGTAAAAAGGAAGATATGAAAATAGAACGAAAATTACATTGAAAAAAATATAGGAAATATATAATATAGAAAATTAAGATATTTGTAAAATATTATTATTAAAGAAAAACAATGGTTAAAATTTTTAAAAATGAAGCAAATAGTTTAATTTATAAAATGAAAACAAATCATATTTTAATAATGAAAATAATTATGAATATAATTGTATTAATGATTTTGAAATTAGAAAAATGAAAAACAAGTATAAAAATGATACAGTATTTATTAAAACAGATAAAGGAAACAAATTTTATAATGAAAACATTTTATATTCAAAAAAACTGAAGCCATATTGAAAAATAAAGTATTTGAAAAATTACAGAAAGAAATATATAATAAAAATATCAGAATATATAACATATTGTTCAGATAAAAAACACAATAGAAAAAAGAAATATAAAAAAATTATAAAACAGTTTACTGTAAGTGAATTTTCAATTAATATAATAAAAAATAATATTATAAAATAGTAAATTAAATCAAAGAAAAAAAAAACAGAATAATAATAAAAACAAACAAACAAAATAGAAAATAAATATTTTGAAATAAAATAAAATTATATAAAATTACAAATAAAATTAATAACATTATTTTAAAAAATAAAATAAAAATAAAAACCTATAAAAATAATTAATAAAAAGGAGGGAAATGTGATTGATTAATGAAATAATAAATACATAATAAAAATTAAAATATAATAAACAGACTATATGAAATAAACATGTAAACAATATAAAAAACAAATTATTAAAAATATTTATAATGAAAAAACAATAAATTGAATAGAAACAAGATTAAATCTAGACAGATATGATATATAAAAAAATCAATCTACTGTATATTCATATAAAAAAAAACTGGCTTTATTTTTGAAAATAAAAATGTCAAAATAATTTTTTAATCAGAAAATTAATAAAAATAAAGTAGCATTATTTATTTTTTTAAAAATCCCAAATTTAATAAAGATCAACAATAAATAATGAGCGATTAGTATAAAATATAAAGGATTAATGATAATTCATTTTAATTTAAAAGTAAAATATTGATGAATTAATTTTTATATATAAATAAATATAATTACTTATAAAGCCAAAAAAGAAAGATAAATAAAATATATATATATAAATACAAAAAAACAATTTGGATTGATCTGTCATCTATATAAAAGGTAAAACTAGTATAATTCTATAATATTCTTAAAATAAATATGACATTATTTGTAGGTATAATTAAAGTTCTTATAAAAATATATTATATGAAAGATATACTACATAGACATGTTATAATAAAATATATTAAATTATGTGGTTAGACAATAGTCTTATATATCTAAAATAGTTTATAAAGTAGTGATAAGAAATATATAGTTATATAAAAATGAAAATTAATAATTGTTTTGTACTTTATATATGTTTTTAAGATTGATTTTTGAATTGTTTTAACTGTTATAAAATATGTTTATTATCAACTGTAATCATTTAACATTAAAAAGTTAAATATATTTGACATTGATATTTACTATTTTATAATGCAATTATAAAATATTTTATAGATCTTTGATAAAGGCTGCAGTTTTAACCAAAGTCGTTAGAGGAGAAGAAAGTAAAATTACTTTAAAAAGTGCAAAAAGAAAGTAATTTCTTGTTTTAAATCGAATAATAAAGATATTGAATCTTACTATAATTTATTTATCATAATTAATAAGCACATTACTTTAGAGTATATTTTTAATAATTACCAATACACAAATAGAAGAAAAAGCCAAAATATTTAGAAAAGTATACCTGAAATTGAGGTTAGTATAAAAAATCACTACTACTGAAGTAGAAGGAAGTAAATAGTTTTCTTTTATTTCACCTCAAAATGTTACAACAAATTTCCCATTTATTAATCTTCATTTAATGTGAGAACCTATTGTCTCAATTTTTATTATTGTGACTTTTGATAATGAACATTAATAAATTAAGTAAGCAATTCATATTAAAACAATATTTTCTATTTCAACTATTAGAAAACACATTTATAAAATCTAGTTTAAATACATATTTTTATATAATACAAAAAATTACATAGAATATAAAATCATATAAGTATAATAACGTGCAAAAAATCCATGTCTATGGATTTATTCTTTAGGCTAGATGCAGTGGTCAATCATCTGAGTTGAAGTGCACACTAACATATTCTGCTTTCCACTTTATACTATCTTATATTCAATTAGTATGTTTCTCTACTACTGGAATAACAAATATATTTCTTAACTTAATTAATGTTATAATTATTTTTTCTCTGTAAAAAGGGAATTATCTTTTTTTTTTTTTTTTTTAAAAATCTACTATTTATAATTATTGTCCAAATTCAATTTTAGTAGTTTAAGACAGTAGCTGTATTTCTATTATTAAATTATCTATGTTTGAATCTTTAATTAATATAAATTTTCTTTTCACTTGTATATGTAATTCTTTAGCTTATATATGTATATATGTGTAACGATGAAGTTTCTTTCTTACATTTATATCATAAACCAGAGTGCAATTTCAATGATGAGCACCATAAAAAGTTATTTTAAAAAATCAATTTAAACTGACTTTCTTCTCTTTTATATTTTTTTAAACATAGCTGCTTCTACCAGTAATCAAAAAAAAATTGTAGATGGAAGCAGCACCTCTAGTGGCAAAAGAATTTTATTAGAAGAACTGTATAGCAAAAAATGTAGACAATACATTTCTAGAAGATAAGAAACTATGTATTAAAGAAAAAAAAACTTTATATATGTTGTTATATAAATTTACTCATTATCAGGAGATGATATCAACTGATTAGATGTGCATTCTCCTCCCCCCCCCCCCAAATTATTATTTTATTACTATTATTTAAATCTAAGATGTGCATGTCTATATCATTTAAAGAATCAACTAAAATCCACATGAATTTGTATGATTTATTTATAACAACCCATAAAGTAAAAATATATATATATAAGTTCATAATGGTAAATCTCTATATATAATTTTTTAAATATTCACTATATAATTACAAGTTACATATGTACATATATAAATTGTTAGATAATTCAACAAATATTTATTTCAATAATTTATTGATAATTTTTATACTATGTCTAAAAATTAACGATATAACTCTAAACAAAATTTTTTTATTTGAAATAATACCAATGACTTCATATTTATTTAAATTATGTGCTGGAGAGTTTATTTTCTCTTAAGAAGGAATATTATGTTAACCTATATTTAATTTAAATATTATATATGGAAGCAATGAAAAAAATACAATACTTGACACCATAAATGATATGATACAGTAATTAAATTTGCTTGATTATTGCTACCTATCTGTATTTTTGACAGGTATGACTTTCTATGTCTGTAATTTAAATAATTTAAAGAAAGCAAATGACTTTTTGTTTATGTGGTACGTATTATTAACCATAATACATATATTAATGAACCCATCTGTTAAGTGAATAACATTACATTAAATATATGATCACATGCATTTAAGACTTTATCATTAGAGAATCAATAATTTACTTGAAAAAAAAAATCAATCTACCAATCTTATATATATATATGTAAAATCCTTACTCCTCTCAAAAATAACTTTTTCTATTTTTTCATTTTCTATCCATATAGAAGTTCATGAATTACTTTTTTTTTTTTTATAAATGTCAACAAAAGATAGTAAGGATTCAATCTTAAATGTCAAAGTAAAAACCATTAATATAAATATGGTAGAGCATTGACATTTTCACTTTTATGTATTACATAATAAATTTTCCAATATATATATATGTTGCAAAGTTATGGCTTGACATGGTATTCATTATTAAAAGACATTAGACTCTCCAGTATTATTTCAAGTTTAAACATTTTGTTTAAAGTTATGTTGTTATAAATAAGTTCTTTGAGCTAGATATTTGTTGAAACAGCTGACATTTTAATTCAGCTTGGCATAATTTATAACACATTTGTAGAATTCATAAATATATACAATTTACATGTAGTATTCAAACATTTATATTTTTCATATACTAGTTATATATGCATAAGCATTCATATGCAAACCTATATTCATTAATAAACTTATATAAATATATATCTGTATGTACCTATCCATATGTACATTATAATAGGTTTTTTTAAGGCTATGTAATAATATAAGTTCATATATAACTTGTAAACATATTATATGAAAAATTTGTAAATAAAGATTTATCACAATGAACTTGACTTTTTTTTCTAAGGACTGTCATAAGTAAGTCATGCAAACTCACATGGATTTTATTGACCCTTTAAATGAAATAGTCACGCACATTTTGGATTTGACGAATAATGATAAAAAGAAAAGGAAATATTATTTTTGCAGTCACGCAAAACTAATCAGTGTATCATATTTAAGTAAAATACGTCTATTAATGTTTGTTTATATTAAATATAAATTTATTGGAAAATAATTAATTATTACCATTAATAATTTGATTTGAAACAAATTTATTATATATATTAGCTATTTTATTTATAAAATCTAGTTTGTGCATATAAGGCATGGAAAGTAATATAAAATAAATATTTGTAAATGTTTTTCACCGTGAAATAGAACGTTTTTACGCTAATCTAAATGATTCTTTAATTAATAGAAAGTTCATTTAAATATATAATTATTTTTTAAATAAAGGTTGTCTGTATTTTGTGGTAACCCTATGTATTTACATTTAAAACGATAAACGAGTCTAAATATTTATAGTCAATATATATAAAGTGATAATAATAACACATCAGTGGATTTAAGTTTAATAAGACACCACTTATTTAATATTAAATTATTCTGTCATTTGACGGATGAAGGTATAATTAGGCAATAGTTAACATTGTTATTATTTTGGATTGTTTCCCATGAACATTTGCATGTGTAATTGTTCTATTTAAAGTGTCCTTATATATATATATACATTATGCATATTTTTTAATAAATAAAATATTTATTTTGTAAAAGGAAAAAAAAATTCATAAGTAAAAATAATTATCTGATCTAACAATAATTTTTATTATTCATCATGATTTTTCTTTATTTAGCAATTTATTTTGACTGTAACTTTTCAGCCTCTTGGATATCCTACTGTCAAAGTCAATTTTGAAACTATCTTTTTCTAATTTCTCAAAAGTGATATATCAAAGTCTATAATAAAAACTATACCCAAATAATACACTAACTAGTTTTAAAGTACAAACTGTATTAATTAATGTTCAAATGAGAAAGGAACATGAAAAAATATTAATAAACATCGAAAGTAATACAATTATCAAATTAATAATAAGTGAATAGTTAGTTATTCAGGAAGTCACATGATTTTTGAGTACTAGAAGTGATTGAAGAATTTTTTAACTCTCAAATTCGTTATTGTATGCAGCATTAAATCACAAGAGTCGTTATTTTATTAAAGTAGTCTTATAGTATATAATGATTATTCAAATCAATTACAAAACAAAGTAATAGGATTTATATAAAAACGTTTCTGTGAAAATAATATTAAAGCAACAAATGTTAAAGATATTAAAGAAGTAAATAATGAAAAATTTTGCTAAATGTTGGTAATCAAATATGATTTTAATACCAGATAAGTTATTATAGTCATCACTAATAACTTAAAAATTCCTTGTAATAAAAAAAATATGAAAAGAAATTACAAATGAAATTTGAAAGAAAAATTATAATAAAAAAATCATTTTTAAAGTTACTGAAAGAAAAATCTAAAAGGCCAATTATCCTAAGTCAGTATATAGTAATGCAACTTAAATGAAGTTTGTGATATAGCTGTTAATATGTCTTTCTGTCAAGCTTTTGTCTTGAGGTTCAAGTCTAAACTGAGTGAACATTGCTATTTTTAAGATCATATAAATTTCTAGGGTTTTTCTTTTACATAGACATCTTATAATTACTCTATCTAACCATTCAATAGTGATAAGTAAATTTATATCTAATCAGATTTACCTAAAGTAAAATTATGAATGTTAATGGTCTTTAAAAATAAAAAGTGTTATTGTAATATACTGTGACCTTCATTGCTGTGGAGTGGCTAAGATCAGATTACTGATACCTTTTTAATACAACTTTGCTGACAACAATATTAGCATAAAATTTTTTTCTTTGAAAATAAATTCTCAAGTATTAAATTTGAACATTTTTTACATGAAAAAAAAAACTGCAACAACTTTACTTAAAATTTATAAATAAGTTTAAATAAAACTTATCACAAGACTATATATTAAAAATATTTTAAATCAACATTTTGGTCATCAGGTTCATGATTTGTTTTTAATATCAGGTTTTTATTTTTTCTACAATAATCTTTATATTAAAAAAGTGATTATATTATCAGTATAAATGTTTAAAAAAATTTATACACTAAGTGTAAAATATTGAGAATAATAAGCAGTAACTTGACCCTCCATTTTTTATATCTTAACAAAAAAATAATAGTTATTATTTCTATCAAAATGAAAATATTTAATGCATTTAACTGGATAACTGCAATATGCCCTACTATAGTAGAGTGATAGCAGTGTGGATTATAACCTCTAACTGCAATGGTCATTGACATTTTATTTGAAGCTTATGCAATTTTCTAGGAGTTGAATGAAATTATATAGGCAATATTAAGAATATGATGTCTATGGGTTTGGAAAACTTTAAAAAACCTTGCAAAGTGATTGATTTTTTTTTAAATTCAATGTGGATGGAATGTATAATACATAATAATAAATTAGTGGAATTGTTTCTTTTCAGATATAATAAATAAAATTTACATTAAATTGATTTTATTAAATTCTCAATTTTTATCATAGTGATGGGGCTCTCAATTAAAATTTATTTGAAATAAATGTTTGTATTGAATATGATGTATGGTAGTGAATTATTATAAGCAAAATTAGAGAATAAAGTTTTTTAAATACTTGACTATTTCAGATTTGAATTAAAATTTATTATTTTGCTCATACAAACTCCTTTGGGTGACTAAAAATTAACTCAAATTGTATTCGATCTTTTTTTTTTTTTCAAAAATAATCTAGCTTTATAAAACATCTTACAAATACCTTCTCATGGATTAAAGATTGAATTTTCTTTTACTTAATATACTATAAGTTCGGTCTCTTCAAATTCAATGTAGAGTTAGACTCAGATGATTTTTTTTAGATTGATAGTTTTTGAATCATCATATTTAGTTGGCATTGTATTTTTTTCTTTGCTAGTATTATTTTTTTGTAAATTATTTTTTCTTCTATAATATGATTTTAGATATTTCAATATGTGATTATTATTAATCTCATCTGCTTTTGATAATTGAAGTTTTTAATAAGTTAATTTTTTCTTAAAAATTTTTAGTTTCTATTTTTCTGCATCTTTTGCAATCATAATAAAATATAATAAAACCACACTCGCTTCTGTATGAGTAGACACTTCTTCAAATACATCCTATCCAAAAAATGTAAATAAAAAAAAATAAAAGCTTTAAAATTTATAAATTGAATAAATTTTACAAAATGGCAGCAGCCTTTTTTTTTTTTTCAGAGTTCTGTATGAGATCAAATTTATCAATAATGTTTCTTGAGTTTAAATTAAAACCACATATACATTCATAAAGTATCTTTCTTAAGTAAGTCATTGATTTTGTAATGTCAAAGAAAAAAATAAATAAATTGTAAAATATTATTGTATTGCATAAGAAAATATAGTTTGAAGTCATTAATTAAAAGTCTGATATGGGTAATGACAAGTAAGGATGAACTATATAAATTCTGAAGCTGACATAGGTTAAGAATATCAAAACAACTAGGAGCACACACTGTTTTCTGATAATGGACTAGGAAAAAAGCTATTGAAGAAAAAGATATTGGCCAAATAGTATTTAATTGCAATAAAAATTTGACACTTTGCTATTCATTTTATTTTTTAAAAGTAAAGATAAAATAAAGTAAATTTTTTATGTTTATTTTTTGAGTAAATGTGAATGAATGAATAATAAATACATATGTAAATATGCTCTCTTAATTTATTATTAATAACTGTTATTATGATTTTAAAAAATATATATACTGTATTATACAGTATTATTATTTATACTGTATTATTAATTTATATAAATAATATATCCATAAAACTGTTTGTTATATATGTGCATGTTGAAAAGTACTGTACATTTGTAGTTTAATCAAAACTTATCAAAATGACATAAATTAAAAATTAACTGTGATAAAACACAGTTGCTGAAGCTTTAAACATAAAATTATAACAATAAAGCTGAGCGCTTTCAGGGGACTTAAGCCTCCATAATCATATATCAATACAAAATGACATATCATATGTGATGTATGTAATATAGCAGATATTTGTAGTTGCACTGTATACATTTCATTTTCTGATTGATGTTATTTCACAAAAATTATATTAAAACACAAATGGTGTCAGTTTCATTATTTGAGAATTAATTAAATTTAATGTCTTATGCAAGTTCTTCGAGTACAGTAAAACCACAATATACACTATACCAATATACACATACTTCAATTATAAATATATAAAAACAACTAGAGAAAATATAGTCTGCTGAAAATGAGATTGCTATTAAGATTCCATAAGAAAAAAAAGTTATTGAAGAAAAAGGATAATACCTAGAGTATATTTAATTGTGATGAAATTAAGAATTTCATTATTCATTTTATTTTTTTAAAAAAGTACAGTAGTTTTTAAAAATTTTTTTTTAGTAAATGTGAATGAATGAATACACACATCATAACTATATATGTAAATGTACTCCCTCAATTTATTATTAATCATTTACATTATTATCATTTTTTAATTTAGTTTATACTATAATCTTAATTTATATATGCATACTATACTTTTAAAAGAAACAATTGTATTATATGTGTGTGCATGTTAAAAACTACTGTAAACTTGCAGATTAATAAACAATATTTATTCTATTGCAATCAAATCTTATCTTTGCAATGAATGGTGTACATGAAGGAGGTTTGGAACAAAATATAGTGGATACTGTCACTGTTAAATATTTTTGGCATCACCAATATTTTTAATATTTTCAAGAATGTTTTCATTTACATATTTTGTAATTTTATAATAGTTGTACTTATGCTGATTTTGATAATGGTCTTTTAATCTGAATTATTTTTGTTTAAGAACCAAAAATATATTTTAATATTTTAAATAATATAAAATCATATTTTAACTGTTAAATATATTTTTTACTTATAATAATAATAATAATAATAATAATACAAAAATATATAAGCTACAAGCAGATCAGTAAAAATATATAAAAAGTTAAATAAATATTATTAATCAATGCCAAATAAAATACAAATAAAATATCATTAATATAGACATCTATAAATTGAAAACATATTATCCAGATAATATTATGAAAGATGGTCTTTAATCTTTTATAATTATAAGATTATTATATACACATGAGATATAATTTACTTAATAAAAACTTTTTATTTAATTATATATATCACACACATTAAAAAAAACCACTGTACAGTAGATAAATTATAAAGTAAACATATTTGAAAAAAATCAAAGAAAATCAAATTCAATGAATACCTGTGAATTAATAAGCTTAATTGCAGTCTTTTTTCTGCCTTATTTTTATCTTAATCTAATAAGTCTTCACATGATCACCTTTACATATGCTGTTAATAAGAGTACCAAAATCTCCATACAGTAGTGCTACCAAGTACAAGCCTTCATAATCAATGTATGCAGGAAGGTTTGTGCATAAAACCACTATCTTATTTTGCTATAATTTACTTTATTTTTGTATATTTATATATATTTTTAATACAAAAAGAAAATCAATAATATTTTTATGCATTAAAAGCCTTTTTCAGAAGCTGCTTTGGTGTCCTTTTCAAATGTTACTAATCTATTTAATGTTGACAAATTATTCCAGACATAAAACCATCCAGTGTCCAATAATGAAATTAAAACAAGCAATAACAATGTTTGTTTTAATTGCATTATTGGACACTGGATGGTTTTATGTCTGAAATAATTTGTCAACATTAGTAACTTTTAAAAAGGGCACCAAAGCAAGTGCTGAAAAAGGCTTTCAGTGGATAAAATTATTATTGATTATATAGCTGTTGTAAAAAATTTATTATTATTTTCTGATTATTATTACAGTAATATCATTAAACAATCAAAATTTTCTTCTTGGAGACTTTAAAGCACATGCTGGCCAAAAGTTATTAAAATATTGGTGGTATATATTCAAGTAATGTATTATTGGAATTTATGCAAAACACATGATTTGACTACCACACACTCTTTATTTAGGCAAAAAACTAAAGAAATATGGATGCACCCATCTTCAAAACAATGACATTTAATAAATTACATTAAAGTTAGGAATCAGAATACAAAAGAAGTTCATATTATGTAAGCAATTATAAGTACACATTATTGGATAAACAAATTACTACACTCCAAAATTAAAATGGTAGTTACATTAAAAAGTAAGATATTATTCCAATCATATTGACAAGAAAATTAATCTTCCTTCTTTAAAAGAATCTAACCATTCTAAATTTCAATAACTATAATTGCTAATTTAGATTTTCAGGATTATCATATTACTGATGCATAAAATTCTCTTAACAAAAAACCAGATAATAATCTTTTTATTAGTGATTTGATTAAAAGGAAATGACAGTTTCTGCTTGAGTAATTTGGTTGAAAAAAATTGTGGCATTTTTTGCTTGGCAGAATAATAGACTGGCAAAAAGGCTTAAAAATGTTTGGTGATTAAAACTGCAAAAAAAAGATAGACATTTACTTATCATAGTTATTAGAGATTTGTTTTTGATGCATTAAAAGCCACACATGGACTTGAGAAATGGTATTACGGTCTTATTAGATTCATAAATGGCACTCTCTTATATGATGACATTGATATTTTAAACAGGTGGAAGATATATTTTTGACCATCTTGTGAATAATGATACAATAGTTAAAATGAATACTTTTAATGATATAGACATTTTATCTATTCATTTAAATTTGGATAAAGATATTTAAGCTTACTGAAATCAAAACAGGTTTTAAATTTTTTATAGAAATATATAGACCTATGAAGTTATGCCACATGACTTTAAGGATGTTTTTATTATTCCAAATTTTTAAAACCAAAAGGAATAGACAAAATTGTAATAATTATTGTGAAATATGATACTTTCAAAATTTTTATTGAAGAGATTGCTTTCTATTACAGATGAGTAGGTTTACAGAAACTCAATGTAGTTTAAGATATTCAAAGCATGGTTTTGTGCCAGGAAAATGTAAATAAAAGTGTCAGAAAAAAAGGAGTGATTTATAAATTGCTTTTATTGATTTGATTAAGGCATTTGATTAAGCTAATATGACAAGTCTATGGTATTGTTTGAAATTAGTTAAATGTCCACTAAGATTTATGTATATTACACAAATTTTACATGATGAATAGAGAGGAAGTGTTATTGATATATGAAAAAAATCTGAGGCATTAGAAATATAAAACTTATATTAAACAAGAAAGTATACTTGCATCAACATTGTTTTCAATTATAACAGCGATCTTTGGAATTGTTTATAAGTGTCTTAATAAAACAGGGATTAAACTATGATATAGGTTTAATAGTGGATTTTTAATTTGAATTGATTACAAACAAAACAAGAACTTCTTTTGGATTTACAGGATGCTGATGATTGTGCTGTTTTCCATTTCAAAAAAAGTATTTACAGATTGTTTTTAATGTTGTTATGCAACATATAAAGACTTTGATTTATTAATTTTCAAAAAAAAAAAAAACCTCAGGTTCTTTATCAGACAATGATAGAAGAAAAATCACCAGCAACTTTTATCATGGATGGTTATCAACTTAAGACTATAAACCAATTTAAATATGTTTTGGCAGTTTTATAACTAAAAATTTGAATCTTAGATGTTGAGGTATGACCAGATTTTAATGTGTTGCTACTGTTTTTAACAAGTTAAAATATGGAGTATTTCCTTACAGGGAAATAACTATTGCCTCATTTTCAAATGAAATTTAGGTGTCTGGTCAGCACAATATAAAGACATTGAAACAGTTTCATTTGAGAATTCCTTTAAAATTTTAAAAAAGCAATGGTAAGATCATAAAATCAATCAATAGGTTCTTCAACTTTCTGGATCTGATAATATATAATCCACATTGTAAAATCACATCTTCACTGGATTGGACATGTAAAACAAATAAACAAGGTAGGACTTTCTTAAAGAATGTTTTATAGTGAACTTGAGCATGGTTTCCATCGGAAAGGTAAATCCTGTTCCCATTATAAAGATTATCTTAAAGACATTCTAAAGAAATGCAAACCACTTGTTTCCATTGGAAAGATATGGCAGACAATAGAATACATTAGAAATTAAAAGACAATATTGTAAAATATCAAGTAAACTGAAAAGTGAATTGGCATAATCTATATGTGGACGTATTTGTGATTCATAGTTTAGCTTGTATAATCATTGCAAAATTAATTTTTAGAATAGTTTTTTCGCCCTCATTCTTCTTTCTTTTTCGAATTGGATTGGCTATATTCTTTTATGATTGTCTTCTTTTTCTTCTTCTTTCTTCTTATTATCATCATCAACATCACTTAAATAAAAATTCCTAACGTAATTTGTTACAGATGAAATAGAGAATCAAATGGGTTATTAGTTTTGATTAGCTAAACACAAAGTCTAGATTTCTTTGGGATCAACAGATTTGCTTTTCAATGAATAATTTAAATGTATTTACATTATTATTAACATATATGTGACAATTTTTAAATTTAAGTATACAAATTTTTATTGCAGTAATATATTTTTATTGAAATGCAAGGAGAAAAAAAAATCAATAATGCCAACAAAAATAAATATAAATTACTTTAGATGAATTTATCTAGGTAGAAAATAACTTGTCTCTAATTTTATTACTTTTACAATAGCAATAAAATTGTTAAATGATTGCTTTAAAAATAATTATCTAACATTGAAAGTCAGTTCCAAATTAAATGCATTTTTTCCCTTTATGCTGGAACTAAACCTTTTTAAATGTTATATAAGCATTAATTCACAAGAGAATAAGTTATTAATAATAACAATTTTTAAAAATCAAACTATTAATAATTTACAAATTAAAAATATATTTTTCCTGATATTATGTAAAAACACTGAAAAAATATCAATAAAAGCACTGATAAATTATGCTAATTAATCTGAAAAATATGCAACGTCCTAAATTTCTATATCAAAGAAAAGAATCTGAAAGATGTGAAAAATTACAAATTTTAGAAATTATATAACTGACATTAGAAAAGCTTTATATTGGGGAAAAGCTTCATATGTATAAGCTAATTTTGATGATAAAAAAAAACTAAATATAACTTTGCTGATGCATGTACAATAGGTAAAACAGAAAAAGTCCATATATTTATAATGGAGCCTTGACTACACTAACTAATAATATGACTTTATTTATATACTATTCAAAAAAAAATAAACAAAAGAAATCATTAAAAATAGCAAATTTGAAATATTCAGGCACACCCTTTTTTATGAGTGGTGTATGAGATCATATCTAAAAAAAAAAAAAAATTAAAATCTATAAATAAATTTTGCAATATACCAGTAGCTGTTTTGTTTACTTTGGATTGCTGTACATGATCATATATATTAAGAAATTTCCTTCAGTTTATGTTGAAAGCACATACACTTAATTATTCTTTTGTTATCCTTTTCAAATTTGATGTACAATATTTTGCATAATAAAATATATAACGTATAATAACCACATTCCACTCTTTTGACACTTTGAAGCAAAATATATTTATTTATTAATATTACAGTTTTGACTGTTCCTAGCAGTCTTCATCAGATCTTATTATTTACTAAAATATTATTCAATTCCATTGTATCTTCCATAATGTTCAAATCTTCCTTCACCATTTACCCGTGTATTATTTCTTATATTATAATATAATCTTCAATAACTTCTCTTCCTCTTTCTTTTTTTATTTTTGCTTTTCTAATATATAACATATAATAACCACATTCCACTCTTTTGACACTTTGAAGCAAAATATATTTATTTATTAATATTACAGTTTTGATTGTTCCTAGAAGTCTTCGTCAGATCTTATTATCTACTAAAACATTCAATTCGATTGTATCTTTCATAATGCCCAAATCTTCCTTCACCATTTACCCATGTATTATTTCTTATAATATAATCTTCAATAACTTCTCTTTCTCTTTCCTTCTTTATTTTTGCTTTTCTAATATATAACAAAGTGTCAAAAGAGTGGAATGTGGTTATTATATGTTATATATTAGAAAAACAAAAATAAAGAAGAAAAGAGAAAGAGAAGTTATTGAAGATTATATTATAATATAAGAAATAATACATGGGTAAATAATGAAGGAAGATTTGGACATTATGGAAGATACAATCGAATTAAATAATATTTTAGTAGATAATAAGATCTGACAAAAACTGCTAGGAACAGTCAAAACTGTAATATTAATAAATAAATATATTTTGCTTCAAAGTGTCAAAAGAGTGGAATGTGGTTATTATATGTTATATATTAGAAAAGCAAAAATAAAGAAGGAAAGAGGAAGAGAAGTTATTGAAGATTATATCATAATAAAATATCTGAGTATAATGCTAAAAGTTTACAAAATTTTAGAATATACTAAAAGTTGATACTGATTTAAAAACTTTAAAATAATTTAGAGATATCCTAATTTCTTGATAATGGGACCACTATTATGTTTCTATAAGAAAAAATAATTATTGGAAAAAAAAGAATATTGATCAGAACATATTTAATAGCAATGAAAGTCAAATATGTCACTATTTACTTTGTTTTAAAATAAAAACAAGTCGGTTAATGTTTTTTATTATTATTTCAATGAATGCATGAGTGAACACAAATTTAGTAAAATATATTGTAACAATATGGAAATCCAGGGGTTAATACAAAAAGAAGCTGTGGTTACAACATAAATATGAGAAGATGGGAACCCATCATCACTCCCAAATAAACGAAATATAAAATTTAATATAAAAGGAATGAACATGAAAGATCAACCAAGAATTAACTATAAGTTCACTAATATAAACAAAAGTAATAACCATTCATCATCATGAATGACCAACAATAAAATAATAAATCAACAGTTAATCTGGGGACTGAATTTAAATTGAGTCTACTATAAAGCAGATTAATTATTTAGCCTTTGCTAGCTTGGAACAGATTATTTAAACCATAATTTGAATTCACAAAATCTAGAAGAATACAACAGTAAAACAATAATACTGAGATACTAAAACATGCTGATCATTACCAATGCTCTGGCCACTTAGTATTTTTAATGTGCTGGCCAACTATAAATTCAATTTTGAATAAATACCAAACTGAATAAAATGTAGTGCATGGATTTTAAAGGATATCCCCATTGCATCAATTCAGGATTATCATCATCTGAATCTCTATAACACTAAACACAAACCCTTACCCAATATAACTTATGCACAATACAGCTCAGGAAACAAAAACTTTATAAATTATTACTGTGGCTGAGTGATAAAGTAGCTTATTATAAATAACCTTAAATAATTCATAGGATTACCCTACTCTAAGTAAATAGTTTTATCGAGATCATAAAAAAATCCTAGAACACTAAGTTGTCATGAAATAAGGACATACAATGCAATTTATAAAACAGGAATTGGATAGAATAAAGAAACTAAAACAAAAAAAATATTTTTAAAACATTTATTTAATATCTAATTGATTAACATTAAACAAAAAATGATATGATAGTATGAAATTTTAAACATTCGTTTCATCAAAAAATATATTTTCATAAAAATTATATTAACCAATCAATTGATTTTTATTCCTAAATTAACTTTTAATTCAATACGTTAAAACTACTAAGAGTTTGGTAAACAACACTTTTCAAAATCAAAGATAATCTTTGATTTAGCTTAATTGATCTTTGTATCAGGAGGGAAAATAAAGGGAAAACATGTACCAAAAATAATTACATTTACAACAAATTAAATTTTGTAAAAACTATTTCATAATTTGGAAGAAAAAATTGACTGTATTTTAAGAAAAAAAGTTTCATAATTTGAAAACATTAACTTAATGAAAATATTTAAAAGTACCAATTCTTATAAAAAATTATTATTTTTATGTAAAAAATATTTTTTTTCTATTAATAATAATACAGAGTGCACACACAAAAAATAACTTGGCTTTATTGTTTATGAAGTCCTTTCAAGTTGCAATTTCCAATTTTTTTTCAATTGAGTTTTTCCTTGAAGACTTCTAGACATGTGCATTATTAATTTGTCCATTTATTGGTTTGCAGGAATTCCACCTTAAAATAATAACAAATTTTATCCATTGGGGTTTCTTCTTGAATTTTCAGGTGAGACTGACACAGACCAAGACTCATGCTCTTGGTTGAAGACAATGTTGCAGTTTGGGTATCTTCTTTTCTACATTTTTATTCCAGTGAAGGTAGGTTATATGGGAAAAGATGATGTCTAGCTTTTAGTTGAATTAAGATATAGTATTTATTGTACAAACTATTTTTATGAATAAACTTATAGGATGCTAAAAGCTTGGTTAAAACTTCTGTTATACTATGCAATAGCTTAGTTAAAACTGATGGCAACAGTTTGGTGAAGACTTCTGTTTCTTTCTTCTTTATCAGCTGGAGTATGATTTGACTATTCTCTCCAACAAGTAGGTAAAAAAATCTCTTCTATCCAGACACTTGAGTCTTAGAACTTATTTACATCTTTATTTTTTCTAGAACAATCTCTTGCCTACAAGCCAATTACAATTGGTCCCTTACATGATTATTTTTATAACCAATTAGAAATTTTTTATAAATACAATTGTTCTGTTATTTCCCTCCTTAATCATAGGCACTGAAAAACAAGTCAAAAACATGAATTAATATCATAAAATTCTTGGCATTCTTTTCTAATAAAAAATTATTTTGCAAAAAAAAAACAACAAGATAATAATTTAATTGCAATAATTTGATTTTTCTTGCATTGAAGAGATAAAAAGAAAAGAAAAACAACTATGATTATAAATAAAATTTACAAAATCTTATTTTTTTTTCCTTTTTTAAAAAATACTCTTAACCATAAAACTTTACCTCTCTTAAAATGTTAAAATTAATATTTATTAAATAATTTACAGAAAAAATGATTTTTTTTTGTCTTAGTACATTTTCATAGTTTAAATTAAAACTTCTAATTAATTATAATTACTGAAGACAGAAAGTTAAAAAAAAATTGTTTCCATTCTTTTACAATTTTCTCTCCCTCCTACAATCATTCATAACTCTTATTAAAACATTTCCAAATTAAAATCATATTATTATTTAATAAATTTAATGTTCTGTAATCTTATACTATCATATTGCAAGACTTAAAATATTTAGTTAAATAAAGACTCATTAAAAAATATGTATGGGAAAATTAAATATTATTTTCCCCATTAATTAAATAATTCTATACTTAAATCTGAGGAACATGCTGCCAACTATCTAATTTTATTTTTTAGTGCACTCATGCAGCCAAACTAGTTAGAATATACAAATGTGTCCTCTCATATAATTATAATATAGAAGATAAGTCAATGATGCACAATGCTAGTCTTCAAAAAAAAAAAAATTTAATTTTTTTTAAAAATTTATATTTACTTTCTTTAAGTTAAAAACAAAACAAATTTTAACAGCAACAACAAAAATTAATAACACCCAATGGAAAAAATGTGAATGACAGTTAAGAGAAATTGCATGAAAGAAAAGATAATTACGTATTAATCTTCCATAAATATTTGTAATTACAAGCTAGATATCTTTATGGCATAAATACTTATAAAAGTACTGTGTATGCTTATAATAATTAATATTACATAGAGATTTAAATATTTAGTAAATAAATGGTCAATCATTACATTTAATATGTATAGTATAAAATTCAATCTATAATTTGTAAGAGACAAATTACTATACTTGTTTTTTTCTATTAACAGAGAATACTTGCTGTGCCATATATATAATATAAATAAAATATCCATTAATTAAAACAAAATTGTTATTATAATTTAAATAATAAATTTAACAGTTTACAAACTATTATACACAATCCTTAAATCCGCAGAAGTACTTTCGGTTAATTTCTTAACTGAAAGTACTTCTGCAGATTTAAGGATTGTGTATAATAGTTTGTAAACTGTTAAATTTATTATTTCAATTATATCACATGATCACTATCTCATACTAGCACATAATTGTTATTAAACAATTCAAACAAAGCAAAACTCTCCATATAGTAGTGCCATCTTGTGCTAACAAGAGCAATCAATGGATGCCAGAAGGCATGTGCATAAAATCCCTATCTAGTGCCTACTCATCCAATATCCCCAGACTAGTTTCTGGCTTGTGGCCTTCATCAGTGAAGAGCCTTGGATCTGAGAGCACTGCACCTAGTAGGGATTTTATGCACATGCCTTCTGGCATCCATTGATTACTCTTGTTAGCACAAGATGGCACTACTAGATGGAGAGTTTTTCTTTGTTTGAATTATTTCAATTATATATATATTATAAGATGTGGTCTTACACCCCAACAAAACCATTAAGAACACCCTTACCTAATTTTAATCCAATAGCCACAATAACAACATTCTCTGTATTATATATAAAAGTTGTACATATAATGGGAATGCAAATCAAATGGAACTTATTACTGAAAGATGAAATTAGTCACAAGCACTGTAGCTGAGAAATAGTTAAACATTTAATTTTTTTATAATTAAACATTTAATAAATGTATGATAAATACATAATCTAAACTAAACTATAAACTTAGATACTAATACTCACCTTTTTTGTAAAAACCTATCATCAATTGTTATTTAATTTACACACATTACAACAATACAAAGAAAGAATGATCAAATTTACATACAAGCAAAAAAATTTAAAAAAAACTTAAAGGAAAGAAATAATAAACAATTTTTGTATTGATGTTAATCCACCATATCATATACAGTAATCATAACAAATGATGTAAATAATTAATTCAATGCATGAACAAGAACCTGCTATTTGAAAACATCAAATTCACATAATAAAAAAATAACCCCATTTTAATGATTAGCAAAATATATAAACAAACAACCTTCTTAAAATTCAGATCAAAAACTCTTATTAGCTAACCATCCTAGCAAAAAATTGAACTTGCAGTTTGAACAGAAAAGTCTGCCATCAAAGTAAACATTTATTAAGAATATATATCTCATTGGATATGAATTAAAGCTAAATTAAAAGCATATGGATTTAAACCCAGATGGCTAAGGGATTTTGGAATTATAAACCCCAAAAACAGCTTTAAACTATTCAATATTACAAGAATATTTTCAATTTTAAGCCATATAGTAGATCAAGTCTAACTTTAATACCAACAACAAATATCTCACTTCTTAACTAACTCAAGTACTTTATTAACTACATATATAGAATCACATACAACCATGCATTTATAAGTGTGAAGTAAGTCATCCCCCATGGAGCTGTAAACACCAAAAACAAATTTAATTTGACACAGCATTTATTCATCTATATCACAAGCAACATCATCTTTACTATTTAGATGTGAATCTGCAAATTTCATATCTCAAAGCAGGCCATATGAAGAGAGAAATTCTGATCACTATCATGTCTGATATAGAATACTTAAACTCGATTAACTTAAGCATGAAATGGATTAATAAGGACATTTATAATTCTCTTGTGACATTTTCCTTTTGGACTCTTAACTGATCTTAGGTTGATGTCATATTTTTATTTTATATTTTTTTATTTCTTTCCTTTATCATAGATTGAAGGCAAGTGTAAACTCTATGTTAGAAAGGGAGTAGCTTTATTTTTAAATTGAAATAAAATATAGGTTCAGGCATGACCTCACTTGTGGATGAATTTAATCATCACCAGGGGAAAGGCAAAATTTATATTCTTACACATTAAATGCCAACACTTGTACAATGACATAATTTGTTGTTTGTTCATTATTACTAATCATTTTATCATTTAGTTATTTGTCTTTCAGTATATATGATTAATAATCGCTAGTGCAAATGGTCTTTCCTATGTTTGTAGAAACAAACCACAATAGAAGGAGGGATTTTATATCACCGCCATGTTATTGATATGAATTCATTAATAAACTTATTGGAGATAATGAATTAGATTTTGGTAAAATTTAAATTAGCAAGCAAGTTATGATTTAATTGTTTTGTTAGTATTGAGATTGGATGATTATTCATTGAAAGAAAACAGGATTGGATTAATGATATTAACCATAATCAAAGAATATTTATTGACATCTAAACTAGTTATTTTTTATAACCTACTTGCCTACATTATGTTCATTGTGAATAAATTTGTTAAATATACAATTTTAAATTAAAGACTGTTATTTGTGTTTTTTCTATATTCATTTCTCAATTTATCACATGCTTGCACATTAAAAATAGTGATATTGAAGTAAAATATTATGCATATTTTCCCTAAACTAAAATTCTGGGATTAAAAGAGATGAGTATACAGGTAGATTTTTGATATATGTTTGTGTGTTAATACATCATTACCTAGGAATAAGATCAGAGTTGACATGAGACCATATATTTAGAAATCCTTGATATGATTTCTCACCCACTCTGACAGTCTATCAAGATTACTGTCATCTAAGGTCAGGACCCATTCTATTACATATGGTACCCAACATGGGGCAAAAGAATCTCATATTAATATTACAATTCAAGATTCTGAAAAACAAAAATAATAAAATATAAATATCTTTCATTACAATTTTTTTTGGTGATGTGATAAATTGAACTTGAAAAATGAAAAACTACTAATGGTTAAAATCATGTAGAATATGTAGTCAACCATTTAAAGGGATTAAATAGTGAGATATAAAATAGTAAAGATGAAAAGTCAATGGCAATAACAGCTTAGGTAAGTCTGAGTTTTTTTAGCAAGTACATTAAAATGCAATGATGATAGATCTTTTCATGATGTTTCTTATTATAAGAGATATTTATAAAAGTTAAAAACTGAAATAAGAGTTAGTAAAATAATTTAAAACAAAAAACAATAAAGTTGATTACTAGGAGCAAAATAAAAATGATGCAATCTGAAATTATTATTGAAAGAGAAAATGAAAATAAAGTACAGTCTGATACAAAAGGAGGTGAGAAGGATAGTTCTTTTGTAGAAATTTTAGAAACAGAATAAAATATAGGTATATCTGGATGGAGTTTATTAGAAAACATCCAATTACTACAAATTACTATGACTCCAGAAAATCAAGTAGAGGAGAAAGCAAATGCAAATGATGGTTTGCTCAATCAAATGACGATTATGTTCACAGATTAACAACAACAAAGGTCAGCAGATCTAAACCAAATAAATATTGATATATTAACTGATTTATCCCCAAAACTGGATAATATGAAAATTGAATTCAAAGCAGATATAGCAAAACAAAATAATGCTATTACTCAATTCTGGACAGATATTAATAGCAATTTTTTACAGCTAGAAAAAGTTATAGATGAGAAGGATCAGAACAACATCTATAACAGTAGATTATGTCTGCATTTTAAATATTGATTTAGCAATTAATGAAAATGTAGAGAATGATATTTTAAATATAAAAAATCTCCAAACCTTAGATGAAGATCTGATCCAGATTATCAAAACATCGAATTCTGTATAAAGCCAACAATCTGAAATGTTATAAGTTAGATAATCAGCTCTTAAAATACAAAACAGACAATGACAAAGGTGAGTAAAGAATAATAATACTTCAAGTATTAAAAAATCCACTCATACAATATGTACATTGTTTATATGAGCACTATGGAGACATAAAGCTGAACTAATATTGGAAAAACTAGTTTTACTGGCCAAAATTGTATAAAGGTATCAAGAAAGAAATTCAAAGTTATCCATGTATGCTTAAAAACTAAGCCAGTAAACAAAAGTTACATCAGTTCAATAAACTTCATCATTCTAAAAAGAGCAAAAGCAGAAATATTTGCTAGTAGCTTATGATCCCTTTTCAAAATTTGTGTCAGCTCACCCAATACCTCAAGCTAATACTAAATCTACTATTAAAATATTAGAAACCCCCATTTTAAATTAATAGGAAAACCAGGGATGATCCTAACTGATCATAGTACCTTTTTCCTATCCAAAGAATGAATCAAATGGGTAGTGAAACATCAAATAAAACATGTGCTAATCTATGTGAATGGTTAAAGCAGGAACTTGGATGTTTGTTCGAGACCTACTTGAGAAATAAGCATAAAGATTGGGTAAAACACACACACAATGCATAGTCAACTATATAAATTGGAGTGTAAATGAATCGACTGGATTCACACCCATCAGATTACAATTGGGACAACATACCCCAATTGTATTCCAGAAACCCATGTCTATGCTCACTAAATCACCCATTGATCTAGAAAAAGATCAAATGGAGGCATACCTAAAGATGAGCAAGAAATGAGTTAAAAATAAAAAAAAGTCAAATTATCAATTCAAAATTGAAAACAATGTCTTCATTAAAACACTACACATGAGTAACCCAAAGAAATTCATTTTCCATAAGTTCTGTGATGCATATGATAATCCATTTACCATCATTAAATGTGCTGGCCCAAATGCATACCGGCTAGACAAGAAAAATAGAAATCAAAGAGACTTACAATTCATGAATACTGCAGTCATACTATGGAAAAACATAATATTTTTTTCCCATTTTAATTTTAAAAAATGAAGAATGATTAAATATATATAAATACATAACAGGGTATTAATTTAACGCCCATGTAACAATCTTAATTAGGGATGTCAACAACTAGATTAAGTTAGAAAAAACAAAAAAAGGATAGATACACATAATCAAACTTGTGTTTAATAATATGCTTAGAAAGTTGAATGTTAGAAATTATTTATAAAATTATTTCTAAATAAAATAGTGAACCATACCATCACTACTATGTCTGGTGATCACTTACACCAATGAATTGTTTCACTTAAAAAATAATGATAACTCTCTTGTTTAACTGTTGCCAAATAAAGTCCACAAAAGTCTCGAAGAAAAGAAGCAAGACAAGTACTCTTAAACACATCTATATTTAATTAATGCATAAGTTATCCAGAGTGAAACTTATTCACATTTGTAGTCAGCTCTTCAATTATTAAAAAAATTGGTAACTCATTACAATATGGAGAAATATAATTGTAGATAACTCCTATCTTATATCATCAAGTATATATATTAAAGGCACATTTTGGGAAAAGACTCCTAAGAGCAGAATCTTACTTGACTAGTCAAGAAATCATAATACAAGATGATGGACCAGTTATAAATTATGACTCCAAACCAACATATCAGAATAAAAAAATAATATACTTTTTCATGGAAGCCTAATTGAATTTAAACACAACAATCCCTAAAAGATAATCAATAAACCATTCAAAAAGTAGAACTCTAAATTAATACCTTAAACTACTCCATAAAAACGAAAGAGTAAAATTGAGGAATTAAAGATATTGTTTTATCTTTAACACCTTTTTTTATGGCGGGATATGTAAGATATGGTTTTACACCCCATCAAAACCATTAAAAACACCCTTACCTAATCCAAACCCAATAGCCACAATAACAACATTCTCTCTATATAATATAAAACAAGTTTATATGTATAATGAGAATGCGAATCAAATGAAACTTATTACTGAAAGATAAAATTAGTCACAAGCACTGTAGCTGAGAAATAATTTAATTGTTTCTATAATTAAACTTTTTTTTTAATAATTAGACATTTAATAAACGTACAATAAATACATAATCTAAACTAAACTATAAACTTTAGACACCCTCTGTCAATTGTTGTTTAATTTACATACATTACAACAATACAAGGAAAGGATAATCAAATTTAGAAGCAAGTGAGAAAATTAAAAAAAATACTTAAAGAAAAGAAATAATAAACAAATTTTTTTATTATTGTTAATCTACCGTTTTGTATATTAATCATAACAAATGATGTGAATAATTAATTCAATGCATGAACACAAACCTTCTGTTTGATAACATCAAATTCACATAAAAAAACAACCACCTTGTTTTGGTGATTAGCAAAAGATATAAACAAATGACCTTTTTCTCAGAAATCAGATCAAAAATTTTTATTAGCTAACCAACATGTACATTTTGTGAGTGGAAAATCGAATTTGCAGTTCAAACACAAAAAAACGTGCCTGCTGTCATTAAAATAAGAAATATTAAATGTGAATACCTCATTGGATACGAATTAAAACTAAATTAAAATCATACGGATTTAAATCCAGACAACATAGGCATTTTGAATTATAAATCCCAATAGCAACTTTCAACTATTCAATATTACAGGAGTATTTTCAATTTTAAGCCAAATTAAATATCAACTCTAACTTGAGTACCAAGAGCAAATATCTTGCTTCTTAACTAACTCAAGAACTTTATCAACTACATATATAGAAACATATACAACCATGCATTACAAAGTGTGGAGTTACATCAGAGGAAGAAAAGTCATCACCCATAGAGCTGTAACTTCCAAAACCAAATTTAATTTGACCCAGCATTTATTCATCTATGTCACAAGCAACATCAACTTTACTATTTAGATGTGAAGCTGCAAACTTAATATCTCAAAGCAAGCCATGTGAAGAGAGAAATTCTGATCACCCATCAATCCCACCAACTGAAGCATAAAATAGATTAATAAGGACAATTATAATTCTTTTAGGACATTTTTCTTATGGACTCTTAATTGATCTTAGGTTAATATCATATTTTTATTTTATGTATTTTTTTATATTTCTTTCTTTTATCCTAGATTGAAGGAGCTGTAAACTCTTGATATGTTAGAAAAGGGAGTAGCTTTATTTTTAAATTGAAATAAAATATAGATTCAGGCATAAACTCGCTTGTTGATGAATTTAATCAGTGCCAGGGAAGAGAAAAATTTTACATTCTTACATATTAAATGCCAACACTATTATTTGTTGTTTGTTTATTATTACTAATCATTTAATTACTTGTTTTTCAGTATATATAATGAATAATCTCTAGTGTGAATGGTCTTTTCTATGTTTGTAGAAACAAACCACAATAGAAGGGGGGGGGATCTTATATCACTACCATGTTATTGATATGAACTCATTAATAAACTTATTGGAGATACATTAGTTATGATTTTGGTAAAAATTAAATTAGTAAGCAAATGTAAACATAAATAATAACAAGTGATGATTTAATTTTTTTTGTTAGTATTGATAATGGATGATTATTCATTGAAGGGAAAGAGGGATTGGATAAATGATATTAATCATAATAATCAAGAAAACTTATGAACATCTAAACAAATTATTAATTTCTGTTATAACCTCCTTGCCTAAATTATGTTCATTGTGAATAAATTTGTTAAATATACGATTTTAAATTAAAGACTGTTATGTGTTTTTTCTATATTCAGTTCTCGATTTATCACATGCTCACATATTAAAAAATAGTGATATTGATATTCCCTGAAGTAGAATATTGTATGTATTCTCCTTTAGCTCGAATTCTGTGATTAACAGAAGTTCAAAGATGGAGAAAAGAGATGAGTATACAGAAAGATTTTTGATTAATATATCATCTCCTAGGAATGAGATCAGAATGGACATGAGTCTCTATATTTAAAAATCATAGATATGCTTACTCATCCACTCTGATGGCCTATCAAGTCTACTATCATGTAAGGTTAGGACCTGCTCTGTTACAATATATATATATATATGTGTGTATTTATCAAAAAGCCAGTTAACACTTAGACAATCCCAATATCAATAACAATCAACAATTTCTAACTGTTGTCAACAATATTTAAAATATTTGTATCTGTATATTGGACTACTTTCATCATCATTTAATATTAATAGAAAAAGTGAACTTCAAATATTCCAATTACATTCAACTATTAGTAATAGCACACAGATTAGTATATGCACAATATTTTAAGAGGTATTATTCTCCTCTCTTCTTCAGATGTTGCTGTCCTGACCAGTGACAGTACTCACATGGGAAGCAAGAACTAGTCTCTTAGATTCTTGAATATTGAATTTTAAGTTAATGCTCTAACCAATTGAGTCATTTCGCCAAAGCAACAATTAGTAGAAATTTTATATACTTATCTATGAGATTCTTCCTGATTTCACTTTTTCTTAAGTGCAATGCTGATTAGAGGTTTCTATACATTATATATATATATATATATTCACACCAGGTTGGCATATGGGGTAGAAAACTAAGATGTCTAAGGTAGCAATCCATGTATGTATTAATGAACATATGTTCAATTGGGAAAATACAAAAATATTGGATGTAGAAGAAAAGATATGAAGAAGAAAATTCAAAGAAGCCGCTCACATCCTTTTCTTATATCTATTTACCACTAAATATTATTTATATTAATCAGAATTTTAAAAAACAAAAAGTATAATTTATACAAGTGGTATACATTATACAATTTCTCTTCTTTATACAAAACTCATGGCATGATTTGAATCTTGGAAAAAGTTTAGAAAATTTGTTCTCGTTCTTATGCAATTTTCACATTTTTCCTTCAAATAATAGACTCATACCTATTTTAACTAATCCTCAATTATTATTCAGTGAAAGGTTTACCTAGGAATAGAAGATGAAACAAGAAAACATAAAACTTTACTATCTTTAATTTGGTTAGTCTGATGAAAACCATTTTTTGTTCACAATTTTTCTGTAGTGGCCTTTATTCTTCAATAGGTTATTTAAAAGCTATTTTGATACATACTATATGTAATTAATAGTTTAATGTACTTTGTAAATAATGAAATTAATCTGAACATCTATATATTGTAACCTATGAAGAAGAGCTGACAGTCAGTCTCTACCCTCCACAGCACACACACACACACACACACACACTACCTCCAGAGCAGACGGGCCACAGGATCGACAGTGATGGGACATCAAATTATAAAATTGCCAGGGCGCCAAATTGTAACTTTAATAGCAATTCAATATACTACTTATTATTTAATAATAATTTACTTAATTATCTACACTAATATCCAATGAATGGGTAATAAATAAAATTTTCAACAAATAAACACTAAGAGCGATCTTACTACTACTAATATTCTCGTAATTTATTATATTTATTTGGAGAGGAGGAAAATCTCAGTTCAACTCCCGGCTGCACTATAAATCTCTCAGCACACTCCCCATTCATTTAACATCAAAGTCACAATTAAAATTTAAGGAAATTAAATTTATTTCCATGCCCATCATTGTCCTCCTAATCCACCACACTCTCAACAATAACTCAGTTCTACTGAATGATAATCTTGTAACTGTTAATTCTAAAACTTTTCTTTATTTTCCTGACTTATTTTCTTTGCTAACTCTTATTTAAGGTCTGATAATCTTGTCTCAGTGCTTCAGAACAGCTAGGTGTGAAAATTAACAGTCTGATGCGAATTATCAGTGCTAACTGAATACTCTCCCAATGATTATATCCATAATTGACCTTGGCTGAATTTCACATAGCCACTGTCCACTTTCTATATTGACCCAAATAATCAAGATCAAAATTTAACTATAGATTTTGTAAATAAAGTACTATAAACACTCTAATAATTTAGAAAATTTTAATTAATTAGTTCACCTGGGAAGGTATTTGAATACAGCGGATGAAGAAAGAATTTTATGTACATCCACCACGCTCTATATTACTCAATAATCCTACTGCATACTATCAATCCTCAATTTTTTTTAAATAAAATTTTATCTGTGGTCGATGCTGCACTATTTTCCGATGGGTTCAAGGAGATTAGAGTCGCATAGAAGCTCAAGATGATGATTAATTTCAGGAAGGAATTAAACATATGCCTGACAAAAAAAAATTAGCCACTAATCATATCTTACAGTAATATAAAATTCCAACTAAAATTTCATTCAGAAATGGAGCTAGGACAACAGTAAAACTTAAATTTTTAGTACTTGTAAAATGATAATTTAACCTGAACGAAGTTGCCCTAGAGACAAAATGATAATGAAGAGCCCAGCCTTAAAGATGGCTGAGTTTAATTTTTTGCCCCCCCCCCCCTTCAATTTCTGAATGATACTATTTGTCAATCAAATTATATCCAATTTTTAATTGTTTGTTTGCTATATTATCTATTCACAGTTTTACAGACATCAGGTGGTTTTGTTGAATTTTTCCGCTCTCGTGATAATCCCTCTGAGAGAATAAAAATGAAAGTTTTTAATATAAAAAATAATACATAGCAGACCAACTTTAAACTCAAGATTTTGAATGGGAATTGGCTGCTCTGAATATGACATTGAAATAAAGTAATAATTCTCTCAAAAGGCTTTCCACTGATACCACATACTATTCCCAATGATTCTTGATTATTTTTATAATTAAAATTTTCTATTATATTTTACACATATGCATTTACACACACATATACAACTCTATTTAAACCAATTTCTTAATACTTTTATTGATTCTTGATTTTTCTTTACAACTTTCTTTCAATATTTTATAGTTATAATTTACTTCTACAATGATACAATTTTTATCAGACACTTTCTTTATTAAATAAACAGAATATTTATTTTATAAACTCTATCCCCCTCCCTTTCTGATTCATCTGCTCTATTAATACGATCTGTAAAATATTTTTACTAAATAAATCTTCAATCTCGACAGTTTTTCATCTTTAAATCTTATTAAATTGACCCTTTTAAATAAAACAATTCTTATTTTTAAGCATTTATAAATGAATTTTGTTTTCGTACTAAGTAATTTTACGAAAACCTATTCAATTTTTATTTTGACTCGAACTTAGTACTCTCTAAATAACTCTGACACAATTAATGCATTTTATGAGGAAAATTTTAATATACACCGACTTAAATAAAAACTAACTTCAAACTCAGGAAGCTTTGGTTAAAACCAAAGGCTACAATATATATCAGTTCCAATCATCATATCAGCTATTTAATTGCCGTATTATAGGGAAAAAATGATAAAGCATTCTTCTAAATGTTACATTTCAGATACAATTTTCATCGGCTGCATAGTCAGTTGGCATCTTTCCAAGATAGTTGTTTGTTTTTCCTGAAATATATATATCTTGCAGAATCAATTCAATTGTTTCACTGTATTATAATGACAATCAAATAATATGTTTTAAGCACAATAATTGGAGCTATTATTGTATAAATATACATCCATGTATCTCAATGACATAATTCCAATCATTGAAGTGATTCAAAATATATTTTTTCAATTTATTATTTCAAAATACTAGAACAAATTATGATAGGAAGTCAAGTTCTAAATATATATATATGTGGGTGTCGATGCATATAGCATACATATAAACAAATTCTAAAAATTATTTGAAATCAATTTTAAAATTATACCTGTATAAATAATAGAATTTTTTTTATTAAAGAATTTTTTTTTTTGGTAAATAAAAATTAAATTTCTTCAAGCAAATCATTTTCTTATATTTTAAAATACATCATTAATACTTTATTTCTTTATTACATAATTTTTGTCTTCAACATTTTTTTTCATTAAAATAATTTTCTGTAAAAATTTAATCGCTTGTAAACTTAATATTTATTTTAAATTATGAATTATAAGTGCACCATTCTTTTTTATTCTTCTTATTATTATTCATATTATTTTAAATAAATAATTTTTTTATTGTGAAATATAGTTTCTGATCTTTTGATATTGAAATGCTAGAATGCTCAAATTTACCGAGAATATTTTATCTTTAAAGAAAAAGCAAGGGCAAGAAGGGTCTTGCTTATCATGTAGTTGCATAGTGACTAACAAATCTTACCAAATGGAATTCTTGTATTTTTTTTAATTGTAGTCACAAATTATATTTTTGTTGATTTTTTTTGTTTAAGAACTAAATTTACAGCTTATATTTATATGTATCCATAACTTAATCTTAAAAAATAAAATTCTCACTAGTTGACAGCAAAACATAAAAGATAAAATAGAAAAGAACAGTATAAATTATGTGCATTTTTTTGTGATGACTTTTAATCTCCAAATAAAAACAGATAAATACCATTCATAATTACTACTAAATATCACATTGGATTGACTAAAGATAGATTTGAAAAAAAAAAAAATCCATTGCCTTACTTGGAAAATTTTCATCTGTTTGGAAAAAAAAAAAAGATTCATGTTTTATCCAAATATGATTTCCAAGTCACAAGCATGACAAGTAATCACTTTTCAAATAAAGTCAATAATAAAATTGTATTGAAATTTTGATTGGATATCAAAGATTTTTTAAAATAAGTTTTTTTTTTTTTTTAAATAGCATTTTTTAAATTTTGACATTGATTGCATGTTCAAAATTTTAAGACAATCTTGCTTTATAACTATAATATTAAAATAAGAATTTTTAATATCTTTAAGAACTTCATCGAAATTCAGTGATTAATTTTATTCTTTATGTTTCTATCTGCTTTAATATTTTGCAACAATATATGTAAAATGGTTATATTTTAATTTAATACTACAAATTTTACTAACTCTCATTTTTTTTAAACATTTCTTTATTTTTTTTTAATATTTAACATTAATTATACTTTTTCCTTGTTTAATCTTAGTTCTGTTGCATTTTATTGAGAAAACATGCATCATTTTACAATTCAAAGCACTTTTTGTTCAATTACTGAAAAAGCTTAAAAGACTTAACATATATCTCTTTTTAATATCTCTATATAATCTTACCATGGTTATATACATTCGAATAAAATTTGTCAGAATTTGAAAATATTCTGGACCTGTATCATGATGTTCCAAAGTTTTTAATTTCAACAATATGATTCTAGAATGAAATGTTTATAATCCACAATTCAAACTGATAACTGAAATTTACTACTTCATTCTATAATTTTTTTTACTAGTTGGATATTGCTTACTATGTTATAACCAATTTAAAATAAAGTTTATTCTTTTGACTAGCTTAAGTTAAAAATTCTCTGTAAATAAGTTATGTAGAATTTAAAAAACAATCAAACTGATGGGCATATCTTTATTTTGAACTTTTAAAATATATATATTATATTAAATCTCAAATGATGCATATTTCAATTAATCAGAATATTTCATAGCACTTTCTCTGGAGTTTAATTTAAATAAAATTTGAGTTTTTTTAATATTAATGAAATTCAGAATTTTTTATTTAGAGAATTGATTTTGTAGCCAACATAATAGTGAGCAGAAAATGATTATCTTGCTATTCATAGATAGATGATAAACCAAAAAAAGACAAATAAAAACTCCACTACTTTATATCTAACTATCTTAGTAAATATTTCTTCTTTACTATTTTTTCTGCAGAGAGATGCTGAAGAGGTCATATTCTTTAGTGTATTTTTTGTCTTCTATTTTTATTTTTTTTCTTATATACCCAATAGTTATCAAAGTGTCAGAATTTAGAAATAACACTATTCTATAACTTAGTTATTTAATATAAAAAAATATTGGTCTCTATAGTATCTACATTTTGGGCATAAAGCTTACTTTATCAATTATGCTTTAACCTTTTATTGGCTCACCTATCTGATGTAACATAGTTCATTTATTGATCCATATTTTAGTATTTTAAATACAATTATATTTTATATACCTAGAGTCTAGTGTTTAGAAGAAATGTTATGTAAAAATAAAATTAATATTTCTACTTTGCTCACAAATGTTTATGCATGCTTTAGAAAAGTTTGTATACAATGTATTGATAAAGCTTTACAAGATCAACAGAATTTGTGCATCTTACAGTATGTTATTAAATTATATATCAGTAAAAGGCTAATAATAATAACTGATAAAATCAATTTGAAATCTAACATGATCATTATTTTATATTTGATTGGTAGGCGAATAACATTATTTTCGTATTTTTATGTTTGCTTATTTTTATTTCATATGTATATATTATAAAGAGAAGGAAAAGATAATGATAATGATAAATAATAATGATAATAAGCACTGAGATTTTTCTTATCCAAAATTATCTATGCTTGTTAAAGTCATCAACTAATATTATATAGGGCTGGTCTTTGTTTTATTCAATAGACTATTTTAAACATTTTTAATAATTTTAAAATACATGTTTTTAAGACTTGAACTCAGACACAAAAATTCATTCTCCAGTTCTTAATGTTTTATTTATATTTGAGACAAGATTTAAGTTATTTAAAGTAAAATTAACAAAAGTGATTATTCAAAATCAATATTTTGAAAAGATAGATATCAGGACTTTTTTTTGCAGAATTTATTATTTGAAATGAAATTATAAAACTAAGTATACACATTGCAAGGATTTCATTAAATTGAATGTAACTCAAATCTGATTCATATTCATTAATATAGAAATAATGATAAATTTAGTTATAGTGTTAGTAAATAGATGTTAAATAATTAGAATTGCAGAAATAGTGTAACCAGAGGTTATTTTCCATTTAAGTTTTAGTCTATCATTCATTTTATTTCACATTCTCTCACACACACATGCATATATATTGTAATGTTTACAGGTAGATTTAGGCCTTCTATTGTGCACTATAAAGTGCTAGTTAATCAAACTATGAAAAAGTATCTTCATACCATGTAGAAATTCATATATTTCAATAACATAGTCATTTTTCCTGATTAACTGACCTAATATTTTATTACTATGTTCACTGCTGGCAGAATCAGTTTTTTATTTATTTAAAAGGGTGCTAAGGTCATAAACTCACTGATATCTGTCACATCACATTGTCAATTAAAAACAAATAACTAAAATAAAATCATGATTTTGTTTTCTTGCCTAAAATATGCATAGAAGTCACAAGTCAGTTCTTGGGGAGAAATCCCCACATATCATAAATATCAATCGAGGAATTCTGCCATTCACAATGATCCTTTTTTTCACTTTCTAGGATGCAGAACCATTGGAGCAAGTCATGGGCTCATCCAAACATCTAGTAAAAAACCCAGCATAGAAAGTAAAGTTATATATATATATGTAAGTCAGTATAAGCTAGGTGAATCCTGCATCCACCTCATTCAAAACCCTGTACACATCAAAAAGATGTATGTTGCTCCTCATGGTCATCACACAGGACATGATTGTTGAAATCAGCATTGTACAACCTGGAAAGAAGAATAGTTTAAGAAATATCACTCTCATCACTGTAGACATTGCAGCAGCTTCAAAAACATATTGACAAAGGGTAGAAACCTAAATAAAAAGTAGAAGCAGTGATATAAAAACAAATAATCATTAGTAATTAAAAGGGAAAGTATAAATAATTATTAGAGATAAAATGGGTCAAAAGATACATTTTACTTTCAAATGGAGGGTGGTGTAATGTACCGCTAGTGAGTGAATAGTGCTATATGTTTCATAATTTTTTTAAAAAAATTAAATTTAAGATTTTAAAATCGAAATATTAAAAATAAAAATACTGTGGAATCATTTATTATGTAATATTCAGACTAAGGTTCATAAATAAAAAAAAAAACAGTAAGTTTTAAGAAATATAAATATAATTTAGAAAGTTTTAAGAAAGGGAAATATAATTTAGAAAGTGTTTAAAGAGTATTTTTTTAAAAAATGTAAATCACCAAAAGACAAAGCGTTGCATCATCTTGTCATTTAAAAAAAAAAGAATTTTAATAGTTAAAGAGCGAATAGGAAAAGAAGGAGGTAAAATTAATTAAGTAAAAAGTTAAAACTATAGTTCTCTCTTTTCATAAAGTTAAAGTAAAAAATGTGTGTATGTAAAAATGAAAATTGAATTAAAATGTAAAAGGAAAGCGTATAAATTTAAATCTACTTAAAGATTGCTCAGCCGATAAACAGAAGAAAGAAAATGATTCTAAATTGCATGAAGTGAAAACAATGAAAAATTATTCAAAATGATATCTTATCTGATGGCTATATTAATCTATGCAAAAATGCAGATGAAAACATAAAAGGAATATAATTAATAAAATTTGTAAATTAAACTAGATCGGAGTGATAACTAGAGACAATAAAGAGGAATTATATAAAGAGAATGAAAAATGTATCCATGTCAATTCATCTTTTTTTTTTAATGTTTGCTGTTCCAGTATCATTCAGCTTCATTTATAATAATCATTAAGATTAAGATTATATTCATACTACTACCATGGAAGAGTTTCCAGAGAAGAGATGGAGAAAGCTACTAGCATCTCCAGCATGCGAGTAGATGTCTTCACATTTACCAAAGAACCATCTAACATCTTGCAGTGTTATACAGTCACCAGAGTATGTGTCCAGTCTTCAATCTTGGTCTTCTAAAACATCAGAAACTCTCCATATAGAATTCATGCCCACTTAATAATTTGAACAGTCAAGGAATATCTATCTCAGTGAACATAGGAAATCAACCAGAAGCCAAAACCATTAATGGAGTTCAAAAATCCAACTGGTTAGTAATCAATATGACAGAAGAAAATAAGGAGTCATATCTTTGAAAGTGTAAAGTGCAAAACCCTAAATAACTATGAATTTCCTTATTCCCATTTATTAACTGATCATGTTCAAATAAAAGACTTTGTTGAACTTTGATAGTCATAGCAATCTTTAAGCGTCTCCTGTAATTAATTATACAGAATGAACTTTAACATGTACATGTGTATTTAATTTTCTCATAGTATATTTTAGTTTTTGCAAAGCTTTCCATTGAGTAATGAATTTATATTTCAATGTGTGTGTGCATGTTTTAGTTAGAGTATTCTTGATTATCATGTATTTTAACTAGAAATGAGTTTAAATATGCTTATAATGTTCTTTTATTATAATATTTTATTACTATGTTTTTGACTAGAAATATTTTAAATAAATAATTTGTTTGCTAATTCTTGTTTGGTCAGTTCTCTTTGATAATTATGACACTAAAAATATTCTATAGTTAAAGGTAAGTATTAAGCAATATGTTACAGTTAGTCTCTCCTATACATAAATAACAGAGCTAGATAGGGATTAATCAAGCACTAAATTGTATACCTGTTGTTGAAGCATGCTAATTATAACTTATAATCAGCTGGCATCTGAGGATTTACATTGAAACAAATAAAAATGCTTTGGATGATAGGGGTTTGAATTTAGCAGCCGAGAAATTCTATAGCTTGGAAACATGTCTGCAGGTTATACTCTCTAGAGCCTTGTCCTAGTTATAGGTTCTGTCAGTCTTATCCACCTTCTGTATTAAACTTCTCTGCTTGCAGGGCTAGTTTGCAGCAATAGTGAAAGTGCAGCCAAAGTAGATCAAGATTTTTTTAATATACAGAATCAGAATGATCCACTTCCAGATGGTTCAAATATATATATATATGTGTGTGTGTATGGGTGTACCAGCTTTCTAGATTTAAATCCATGTAACAGCTTAGGTTTGAAGTAAAAAAGGACTACTTTTGCTTCACTAAATTCCAAAATAAAAGATTTATTTCACAGGTAAATAGAGAAAATTTGTTTAGTCCAATGATAGTAAATTAGTAATTAATTTCCTGACCTCAAAAGGTAAAAGTTATATTTTAAATGTTATAAATTGACTCTTCTTCAAAGTACTGTCCATTTGATGCAGTGCCCTTATCTAAATAAAATAATACTGAAACACTTTCAAAGTGGTGCTTTTTAATGCCTCTGTTGTTTTTTCTTCATGTCTTCCAAGTCAGCAAAACCTTTTCTTTTCAGCCACTTTTTTATTTGGTGGAATAAAAATTAATTGTGCAGAGTGAGATCAAGTAAATATGTTTGATGGATAAACTGCTTTAAATGCTGTTTTTAATTAAAAATTACATTACACTCAAGGCTTTGGTGTTAGTATATTGATTGTCATGATCAATCTTGCACTTCCAACCTTTGTCACAAATTGGAACATTTTCACTTTATTACATCATTCAAACTTCTCAGAACTTGTATATAAAATGCTTGATCATTACAAATGAAGTCTGGGTGAACAATGGTATTTACATTAAAAAAATCAGCAGCATCTTTACAGTGGACTTCTTTGTCATGATTTTTTGGAATGTGGTCAATTTGACACTTTGATTAAATCATGTGTTTTCTCCAGAACAGTTTGCTTGATAGATGTTTACTTTTTCCTATCACTTTCATTAACAGAAAACAGAATTTCACATTGTTCTGACTTTTCAGCCATTACAAAAATTGACAAATAAGTGAGACATACTTAATAAAAACAGTCGCTATGCCACACCATGACTGCTTCCAATAGTGCTGATTGGCAGACTGATATAAGATTCCCACAAGTGATATCTAGTGGAAGAATCATGCACTACAATGCACTCACCCTCCAGAGATTCATTTAGGTTATTTTTCAATACCCCTCATACATGTATATAATCTCTACTTCTAAAGCATAATAAATTAAAAATCCATAAAAATATTTCATTCAACATCTATAAATTGCACCTGTACATTATAGTACATGGTTTTAACTCTGATAATTCTATCTCATTAAGGTAAAGGCACATTTTCTCTAAAGGAGAAAAGACAATTTTAAGTTATATAATTAAAATATATGTTAAATCCTGAATGGATATATAATTGTGATAAAAATAAATGAAGTTATTTAAGTTTATTAGACCTTGCATTTAAAAAAAAACAATAAAACTTATAACATTTTTTTAAATTAAAATATTTCACTTCTAATTAATTTTTTTTAAAAAATTGTATTGAATCTCTTTTTTGTTAATTTGAATAGACAAACGGATTAAATTAATTTCAAATTTGTAAGAAATTTAAATGGTTTATTTATGCATTTTTTAGGTAGAGATAATATTATGTAAAACAAAAGAGATTAAAAAAAAATCTAAGGTAATTTTTTGTTTGTTGTTTTATCTGTCTGAATCTGTTCACATAATGGAGCAAGTAGATATAAATATGAATACTTTTATTTTTTAACTCTTTCTTGTCTACCTTTGTTGATTATGAATGGATGACCAAACTGTGTATCAGA
Organism: Epiperipatus broadwayi; assembly: GCA_028023455.1. Taxonomy (NCBI): domain Eukaryota; kingdom Metazoa; phylum Onychophora; class Udeonychophora; order Euonychophora; family Peripatidae; genus Epiperipatus; species Epiperipatus broadwayi. Next base: position 65,126 of record JAQFVV010007187.1, on the reverse strand, counting down.
TCATAATATGAAAAAAAAAAACATTTCTGCAGCAAGTTAATTTTAAAATGTTGGTAATAGTTTCAAATAAAAGAAAAGCTAGTTTTCAAATAAAAAAAATGAAAATTTTTAATTTTGTCAGAGTAAATTTTGTGATAAAATGCTAAATCAATTTTTAAGTACCAACTGCAGTTGCCTATACAGAAAATGTGAATCTAATTTGAAAAGAAATGCTCAAGCCTGCCTAAGATGAGAAGAACTAAAAAAGAACAATAAAATATCAATACTATCATAAACAATGCTCATCAAGATGATCAGGTCTACAGACAAATGCTTTATTATCTAAATATGTCTATAAAACTTAATGTTGAAAGGATATAAATTAACACAATAACCAAGGAAATGGACAGCCTATTTATATTTCCCAGATAGAAAATCATAGGAGTTAATTTGTGATCCCTGTAAAAGGACAACATATTAAATCTCTGATTGAACTTATTTGAAAAAAAAAAAAAAACATTACATGTGCACACACAAAAATCAGAACAGAATATGAGTCATATGGTTGAAATTATTTTGATTAATTGAGCTAAATATAAAAACTTGAGATTATTTTATTTTATCTTATTTCTAGCCTCAAATTTAATAATTGTCAATGTAATAACATGAAAGCTAAAACCTTCAAACGATGCGCCTTAAACATGCTTATGTAACAGCCAATCAGATGTAATAATAACTGCACATGGAACTCCAGTTCTAAAACACAAGTCAGAATTATAAGGAAAAGATGGGACCCACCTTCCTCTATACCTAAATTTATATATAAATAAGCCAGACTCAAGCATTTCAAATTAAGAGTGTGAAGCTTAAAATACCTTCACATTTAATTCATTAAATATTATATATAAATAAACAATGCAAAACCTTTCGATTTATTACAAAACAATTTTTAAATCTAATGAAATGATAGTAACAAATGTAAATATATCAAATTTATTAAGCGCAAGCAGTTAACAATGTAATAACGTGAGAGCTAAAACCTTCGAAAGATGTGCCTTAAACATGCTTATGTGACAGCCAATCAGATGTAATAATAACTGCACATGGAACTCCAATTCTAAAACACAAGTCAGAACTATGCTATGCCTAAATTTATATATAAATAAGTCAGACCCAAGCATTTCAAATTAAGATTGTGAAGCTTAAAATACCTTCACATTTAATTCATTAAATATTATTTATAAATAAACAACACGAAATCTTTCTTATAGTTCTGACTTGTGTTTTAGAATTGGAGTTCCATGTGCAGTTATTATTACATCTGATTGGCTGTCACATAAGTATGTTTAAGGCGCATCTTTCGAAGGTTTTAGCTTTTACGTTATTATATTGTTAACTGCTTGCTCTTAATAAATTTGATATATTTAATTATCAATGTATATTTTCAATTTTCATCAATAGGCATGGGAATAAAATTTTTTGTGTTTGCTTGATTTACTTGTACATACATTTTTCTTGTTATTGGAAGTGTTATTAAATGTTCAACAGTAAGTAAAGAAACAAAAGTAAAGTTATAAAAAATGTTCATTGTCTAATCACAAGCAAATGTTTGTTTATTTTTGCCAAGATAATTTAGACATAAAATGTGTTTGTAATTATTTTTATTTTATTTTATTAAATCATTATTTTTTTTTTAAATATCTTTTTCTGTTATTCTTTGCAGCATTTCAAAATAGACTATAATTGAAGAGATAAATATAATGTGTGTGATTTCTAAAATTAATCATACTAATGTAAATTAAATAGATAAGATCTCAAAGGGATGGGGGATTGATTTGTTGCATGATAATAAAGACACCATATTGTTTCCTATGATGGGCTCTCATTAATATACAAATCCTTCATCATTACATGGCCCATAGTCTAAATGTCAATTAAAAGTATATTAGCTGGTCAGTTACATATATTTGACCAAATGAGAACAGATTAAATCCTTTGATGTATAAGTGGTCTCTTACAGTTGGTTTCCCAATTGGAGCCTGTTTAAAGTTATTATATCTTCTGGGGAATATATGATCTTTTACAATATATATGTTATAAATTTTTGGTATAAAATAAAATAAATTAAGAGCTTTGATGTTTCATACTCACCACACATCAAAAAATGTGAAAAATATATCACTGTGTTATATGTTTGTCCATAATGTTGTTTTCAATAAATAATAATAGCTCCAATACAAGTGAAATAAAAAAAACTCAATAAATAATAATAGCTCCAATACAATTGAAATAAAACAACTATATAAAGAAAAAAGTAATTTCATTTTTGCTAACAAGTACTGGTGTCATATAGAACAAATTCAGATGCTTTTGCAGAAGATAAAACATTTTGAACATTAACAGTTGTTAGATATACATTGAGTAAAAAGGGTCAAAGCTTTTAATTTATTATAATACATATAAGATCTAAAGAGGATACTTATTTACAAGTATAGTTTTTCTTTAAAAAAAACAAACAAATAAAAATATATAATATACTTAACAGCATATAGAATTAAAAAGCATGAATATACACATAAGTATGTAAAAGATTTTAACAAACTTTTTAAATATTAACCCAGAGAATTCAAATTTTACTTGTTTCTTTTACATTTGTCTTATAATTTACATCAGGTATTTATTTACTCATCATTTCATGTCCCCTTTATTTATTTTTTTTTTTTTTACAAATAATAACCATGATTCTAAAATATTCTACAATAACACAAAGAAAAAATAGCATAATTAATTTACAAATTATTATTAGAAAGATTAATTTCTTTTGTTAATTTTGTCCATCAGAGAACCTGTGAAATTATTCATAATTTTCTTATGGATCCAAATGAACAAAGTTAATAGAGTATAATTAAATACATAAATAAATGATTATGGACAACTTTCAAAATAAAATTGAAATTAGCATGGTGTCTGAAAATTTTAGATTTATCTTTTATTGTATCATATTCAAATAGAAAAAGTAAAATTTGTAAAAAATAATACAAGGAGGGATGTGCATAAATTTAATGAGACAAATCCCCCCCCCCCATGATTATTTAATTCCTTGGAATAAGCATTTTTTTTTACTTAAGTTATAGCATAAACATATTAATTTCTTATCCAATGAAACTTCAATTCATTATTCCCACATATTTGTTTGCTTTTTTTTTTGTTTCAGAAATAATGCATAGAAATATATATATATTTCCAAATCCATCGTTGCTTGAATAGTCATTTTTTCACATTGATAATTGACTAATTAAAGTTTCAAATGCGAAAAAAAAAAATCATTTTATTTTTTTAATTTAAATTGATAAATTCTTAACTTTCCATTCATTCTATGAATTAAAATAAAAGTCAATAACATTGTTGTCATCATAAAACAATTATAAGATCTAATTCATTGCAAGAAATTCTATTCATTTTTATGTGAACTGAAGTCATTTATTATGTTTATTTATTCCTTCCACCATTTTGTTATAAAGAAATATATCTCAGTCTTAGTGAGAATTCTAGTTATTGAAAATAGTTTAAATGGTGGAATATAATCATGAAGAGAAAAGCAGCACATTATTAAACATCTTGTATTGGCTCCAGGTACACTTTGTTAACACACAAAAAACAGTGATGAAAGGCTTATATCTGTCATGAATTACATATACATCTCAATAAATAAATGTGAAAATTAAGAAAAGGTTCAAATTAAGTTTTAATAATAACTTACCTAATTTTAATATCTAAAAAAAAAAAGAATTTATATATTATTTTAAAAGTTTAACTGCCTAAATCTAAAAGAAATTAATTTAAAAAAATAAAAGAAAATCCAGAAAGGGATAATAAAGTTAACTTTAATAGAAATACCATTTTGTTTTTTGTAAGAGAAAATAATTAATTAAAATTTAAAGAAATAAAATTTTGCTTCTGTTGTTCTGTTAGAATAAAAAAATATTTAGATAAAATTTGAGTTTAATTAATTATAAACTAAAAGATTAGAGAAATAAACTAAAACAGATTAAAATATCTGATTCTAAATCAGTTTTAAAATATATTTCATTCTGTCAGTTTTGTTCTATTATCTTAGCTATATAATGTAAGAAATCGAAGCAATATTTTTTCCTTGTTATGGTTTGAAAATAAAAATTAATTATTTTCAAATTTTAATATTAATTAACAAAAAAGTGAAGTTTGATAACTACTAGATAGTGGGAAAGTTATATACAAAATATTTGTTTTTTATTATTTTATTCATTGCTGTTGAAATTTTGACCATGCCAATCAACTACAATAAAAATAAATTTCTACTATCATCCAAGTTAATGTAAAGATGATTTCCAGTAAAGTATATTCACATAACTTTACTATGGCTGAGTAATAAGTCCTATATGGTTATTTTACTGTATTTCTGAGAGATATTCTAAATGATACAGTGAGATGCCTGAAAAATTGCTAAAATAAATGTGTAGTTAATCTTGCTATTGTCAGAGATGTTTGTCATTTCTATATTTTAATTACCTACAATGCCTGTTGAAAAATTATTACAGAAGAAATCATCCATGGACAGATGTGTATTAAACATCTATCTGATATTCTCAATCATTAAGTAAGCTGAAAGTACATAAGTCATGACAGAAAAAATTGAAGTTATATCAATTATTGAAACCACTTTAACATTAAACTGAAATATTAAACATTCTAAATGTTGTAAAGAAAAGACTGCATAAATGTTTGTTTCATCAAAATTTGGTAAGATCATATTTCAATTGACTTATATAAGAATAATTATTAATTTTACTAACAATCAGCAAAATTGATTTAATTTTGCAAAGATAGTTTTTTTAAACTTTAGTGTTAATCTAGTAATAATCTTAATCTAACTTCATTTATATGTATATATATATATATATATTAAAGACATTTGTTTTTATATGTTATAAAATTTATTAATCCATATTATATACTTTTATTTACAAAATCAATTGAAGGGACAAAAAGAATTAAGTAAAAATGAATTAAGCCATTACCTGCTTGATTGATTTTACTGATCCATTTAAAAATTTTTTTTTTTTTGATTATATACATTTATAAATGTAAGGAGCTAGAGAAAATTATTTCATTTTATTAATTTTTTCTTTATTCTTATTAATAAATTAATTAATTGTTACTGTTAAAAGTCTCATTTCTAACTGATGTCTTATCTATCAGATAAATATTTGCAATATGTTTAAGATTTAGAATATACTACAATATAGCTACTCTGATAGGGCTAATTAAAACTTATATCTATTAGGTTAACATGCATATGTGGAGTAGATAATGATCAGAAAATATAACTGGGATTCACCTTGAGACTAGTGCTTGATGTGAAAATTCAGTCTGATCATCATTTGTGCCTGTGATTGAATATAATTAAATTTCAAGGTTACAGTCACCCAACTTTATACAAGATTACTTTCTGGAAATTGAATAAATAAATAATCATTCTCTAAAGTTCAAATACTAATGGAAATGATCTAACAAATGTTTTAGTTTTGAAAAGTCATACTTTGAATAGGCACATAAAGTTTATATAAAGCAAATATCAATAAGAGACTTTTTTTATGATGCAAAGATTTAAAGTATTGTTTCATTTGTAAAAGCAAACAAAAAAAAAAGACTGGTATTTTTTTTCATTAAGATTATGAACATAAATACTATACACTGTAAGTAATCACTATAATTATTACTAACACTGTCCTGTTTGATTTAGGGCAATAGTAAAATGTCAGTCTCTAAAATGTAGGGTACTAGAATAGATTTATTCTAGAGCTTCTGGCACTCAAACTTTTTATGAAATCTCAACCAGCCATTTGAATATATATATATATGCCTTTGTATTTGAGAAAGAAAAGATTTCTGTACTGTTTTATCAGTGACTACCTATGGATATGAGACCTGTATTCATAATAAAATAGATAATAAAAATTCAAATCAAATAGGATAAAGAGATGAAATATACTTCTAAAAGAGATCAAAAATATAATACAAGGGTGAGAGAAATAGCAGAAATGATTACTATTTTATTGATGACCACTACAGCCAAAGTATTGGATGGTTCACAGCATTTATAATAATCAGCATTGATAAACTGGCCCCAGCATTTTTGATGTAGGATTATTTATATACATACTAACACTGATTTTTTTTAAAAAATACAGCCAGTATAAGCAATAATTGCGATATTAAAATTATATATATATTGCTTATGTTTTATAACAAAGCTTTTCACAGTTATGTGATGAAATTAAAATCTTTTTTGTGTCATATTTTGATAAAATCATATTCATCCTAGTCAAGACTAAGGTATTGAAAAACTGTTTTTTCTCAAGTAACAATTAGATATATTTACACTTACATCTTGAAAATAATAAATATGAATAGTTTTGAATTATAACAGCTGAGAATTATACTTAAAGTTTATAGTATTTAAATGCTAGTATCATATATATATACTTAATCTAGATGTAATTAAAGAAATCAGCATGAAATATGTATATTGGAGATCATTTATCTTTTTCACATATATGTGATCATGTGTATCGGTTATAAATAGAGTGAATGACTGATGAGATCTTGAAAGTGGGGATTGAAATCCCCTTTAATTGATGTTTATAGTCAAATTATTCTTTAGAGGCATTCAAAGAATGGACAATAGTCTTTTTTTAAATCTACATTTTAATAGATTCATCATACTATCATTTTCCCATTTCTATTATTTATTTTATTCACCCCTTAATGTTTTTTATTCTTATGCACTTTACTAAAAATATACTATTTATATTCTTTGTAATGTAACAGTCTTATTTTTCTATTTGCAGATATATTTATATGGTTATAATACTATGAAGAATAGAAAAACTATATTTCCATGGTAAATGCATTTAAGGAATTGAGCAATTTAGATATAATGCTGATAAAACTATTTTTAATTTCCACTTCTCAGTTTCTGTAAGTAAAAAATGATTCTTATTAATTAAATAAATAATTTAAAATAATTTCCATCTTTTTTTAACTTTAAGAATAAAATAATCAATATTAATTTTCAAAAAATAATTCAGGCAGCAAAAAACTTACATTATAAATATTATGTAGAAGTTTTTTTAAAAAATCTATTGAATTAATTTGAATTATTATATGTAGTATTAAAAGTCAAAATATATTAATATTAATAAGGTAATTATATATTAGTAGTACTATAGTATTTTTAAATTAAAACAACATTACTATACAATGACAATAAAAGTAATTCATAACATATATATATATACTTTTTTGATGGGGAGGGGGGTTGATTCTTCAGGGTTTCAAGCGAGCCATAGTGCTAATTAATATTGAATAAAAGTATAAAATATTAAGAAAAATAGCTGGATAAAGATGCTCTAAAAGAAAAGTTGCAAAAAATGAAATATTATGCAGATAAGGTAATGTGTAAAGAAAATGCAAATCTTAGTTCACAATGCAGTTTTGAAAAAAAAAAAAATCCAAACAAAACAAAAAACAGAATGACTACTAGAAGTAAAGATAATTTTTTCTCTGACAGAAGACAATACAAATTCTATTAAATCTAAAACAATGGTGTTCTTTATTTATGTTTAAAAAAATAATAGTAATAATTTCAGTAAATATAGAAAAGCAAGAATGAAAAAATAGTATACCTCTTTATAACAGCCTTGGAGATAAATAATCAGTAACTTAATTTTAAGATAAATTACCATATTACACACACTATGAGTTACAATAGTAATTATATATTGGATAATTCCCATTATCTATTATTAAATATTGAATGTCTTTAGAAAAATTCAAACTTGCTAATAGTACATATTAATATATACCAGAGAGAGTTGCCTTAAATTCAGTATTCACAAATCTAAAGGTTCAGGTTTGATTCCCATGCTAATACTGTCATTGGTCAAATCAGCAACACTTGAAGAAGAGAGAATACTACTACTCAAAACAATGTGATATATATTAACATATGTGCTATTACTAAAAGTTGAATGTATTTTAAAAAATTTAAATAAATATTCAATATTTCATATTAAATGATGGAATTAGTCCACCATATAATTATTACTAAAATGCCATCATCACAAATTTTAAACAAATATTATGAGTTACAATATTTTAGATATTCACTTAAAATTAGATAAATTAGGTAGTTGATATCTTGATATTTGTAATAAATAGTTCTTCATTCAGATTACAAAATATTTAATCTTTTAATGTAGTGTTTTCAGTTTAATCACATTTTAGAAAGGTATTACTAGTTTATTTTATTTCTAATAAATTTTGGAAGAAACATGGGAATCTTAGTGTTGAGAAAGTATATATATCATGTTGAATAACAACATTTTGGTTCTAAATCAAAACAAAAAAGATATAACTAAATAGTTTCAATGAAGTCTTTTAAAAGATTGAGACTGGACAGAGGGCATTCTTTAGAAAAATAAAATTTTTACATGTAGAAAGAAAATTTAGTTTATTTAATATATAAAAAACATATATTTTTTAATAATAATAAAAGCCCATGTTTCAATAAAAATAAAGATTGTTGTGCAATAAGTGAATTTCGTAAATCAATCTTTTACAAGAGCATAATATATGATTATATTGAGCTACACAAGTAATTTTTGATTGTGATTATTTTGGTAATGATTTATAACATACATTTGATTGTTATATTAGAACAAAATAGAGAAAAAGATTCAGTCTATTAGAATTTGGAGATAGTACTCTTAAATCTATAAAGACAAAATGAAGTTATCTCTATTTTAAAGTATTGAAATTCCTTTCCCACAATATTAGAAAATTGTCTGACTTATCCAAATAAAATAAGAATAGGTAAACTAACTATAATACTGTACAATATAATGATACTCAAGTCTTTCACAATTATCATGAAAACAATATATGCATATGCATTTTTAGTCATAATATATAAAGAGTAAAAAAAAAAAAAAATCAAATTACACTTCCTACTGATCAACAGTATATACACATAACAGGACCTATCGATCAATTAATTTTTTCTTCATTTCATTTATGTTACATTTTTAATTTAATGAATTTATCTGTGGTTATCTTTTAATTGATCTTTGTAAATATGCACAAAAAAAAAGAATAATATTCAAACTAAATTATATAATTTACTACTAGATGGCAAAAAAAAAATTAATGGGAATAATAATTTTCATATATACATTATAAAGATAACAAACAATAGTAAATTACTACTATTAATGATGAATTATAAATTCTTAGACATAAATCATGTTGCCTAATAATCTTTATACCCCCCCCCCCCCCAAAAAAAAAAAACAAAACATATATGTATAGTTCAAGTAGTGAAGACCAAATTGTGTGTTCAGATAAAATATTTTAATTCATGAATAAATCTATTTAAATGTAAGATTTTTTTTGTTATATACAAGAAATATACATATATAATAATAATGAAGGAGAGAAAAATGGAAAGAGGAATCATTAAATTGCTCAACTTATGAAGGAAAACCTTAAGTTATTGAATCCAGTATTTCTTGTTAATTCATTTGACCACTTTTTTAAAAAACGTACTTATTTCGTTATTTGTTCAGATTAAATAAATTATTCTTTTAATGAATACTATCTAAATTACATTGTGATAAATAGAATGTATATTCCTTATATTATTTACAGCCATTCAATTTTATGCAGAAGAAAATATATATGCGTGTAATTTTTTAAAGACAATTAGACAGTTAAATAGATCGATAAGATTAATGAATAAATAAATTAAAAGTAAAAATTAGTCGAAAAGAATATAAAATAAAAAGGTAAAAAATAGAGAAATATTAAATAGTATTTCTGAAGATATTAAGTTCTCTCCCTAAATGCAACTGAAAGCAAATAATAAAGGAAATGGTAACGTTTCATTATTAATAATTGTTTGACATTTAACCATCTCAATACTAAAAACTTTAAGGAATTTTTTGCATCATTAAGAAAAATATATAGATTTTTAAAAAAAAGGAAAAAAAAAGTTAAAAAAAAAGCAAGTTTAATCGAATAAAAAAAAAAGAAAATATGCAAGTTTTCAGAGAGATAATTTTTAATTCGGAAAGAGAAAATAGAAAATGATTAATAAAAAAAAGCAAAAACATGTGCTAAATATATACTAATTATAAAATGTAGTTATTATTATACTGCTTATAATAATTATGTAAATAATAAATATCAAAAAATAATAATTATGTAAGTATTCATATTCTATAGGGAAAAATAGAAGAAAAATAAGATAATTAAAATTATATGATTTTTTTCATACACAATATTTTAACCAGGTTAATGATGTTTTCAATAAAGGGTTAAAACATAGTTCATTCGGAACAAAACATTCAGTCAAACTGAAAGATCTTTTCAGGGTTAATTTTCCCAGAGGTCATTCTTGTTTCATGTCCTTTCAATTGAAATAATTAACCTATATTGAACTTGGATAGATTTTCTTTGTCATAATAAAAAGAACGTGCTGAAGGTCGGACTGATTTATAATTATAATTGATTTTAATATTAAACATAACCTTGGGCTGAATGCAAAAAATAATATGACAGCATTTCTATGGTAACTGAAGTAATTAGCCTTATATAAAGAATGATATAGAAAAAAATTTTTTAAAAGAATAATGATTGGAATGGTTATATTCTTAAAAATATTAAAAAAAGAATGTGATGAATTTTAAAAAAAATTAGATTTTAATAAATAAAGTTTATTTCTAGCAAACGCTACCAAGATATATATACAATGCTACATATATATATAAACTTTTTAATAGAAATGTAAGATCAATATTTTTAATATTTATCAAACAATGATTGCATAATATTCTTATACTAATTATTATTATTGACTATTATAATTATAATTTTGATATCATTAACTTTTCTATTTTGGAATGATATTAATCATAAGGATGAAGATTACAATTTTTTGACTACTTTATTCGTCAAGAATAATATTTCAAGTCATATGTTACATTTTTCTGAAAACTATTTCGATTTTATACTCATTAAAGATAATGCTCAATCATTTATATGGTTTGTCTTTTAAGTAATAGTTCAAGGGGGCAATTTTTGGCAAGATTTTCTTTTTAATCAATTTAAAAATGAAAATTTCTCAAGGAGTATGATGTTGATATGAATATGACTATTCTTAGATTCCCTTAAAAAAATAAGTCTATTCTTAGATTCCTTTAAAAAAAAAAATTCTAATTTTCTGACAATGATGTTATTGATAAATTCATTAATAAATAATATAACATTATGATTAAATGATAAAAAGGAACATAAATCTACATAAATAATGAAGTAATTAAAATATATGAACATGAAAAACAATATAGTGAATTAATAGATTTACCAATGGGTAGCAGTGTTTTATGTAATAATGATAATATTTTGAGCAGATCGAAAAAAACTTTAATGGTCTTTTGAATAATACAAGAACTGAGATTATTTCATTTGGTTATATCCATAAGTGGAAAAACTGAATTGATAGAATCTCTGGAGAAGTTTATGACATTATGTTAGTTTCAAAGTTATTGAATTTTTTTTAAAAAAGTATATGAACCCAGAAAATTGTGCCATCTAATCTGAAGGATATTTCTATTATTTCCATTTATTAAAAATAAAAGATAAAAAAGATTATTATAATTAATGATTTTAATGCATTTCTAGAAATAAATAAATGTTTATATTTCTAGAAATAAATGAGTGTTTATTTGTAGATTTGTGATGAAGTATTTTAATAGTAATTATATGATGGTCTATTTCCATCATCTAATATTAAATGTTGATTGTCTTTAGTAAAACTTAAACTTTATTTAAATTTTACAAGCACAAAGATTAGTATATAACACCATGGCTTTTCAAGTAGTATTATTCTCTCTTTTTAAGATGTTGCTAGTCTGACTAGTATCAGTACTAGCATGGGAATTAAATCTTTGATCTTTAAAGTAATGAATATTGATTTTAAGATAATTCTCTAATCAAATAATTAACTATTCTGCCAAAGGCAGTGGTTAGTAGAAATTTTACATACTTATCTATGAGGATCCTCCTGATTTCTCTACATTTTCTTAACAGCAAAGTTAATTAGTGGTTTCCAGACATTATAAATTTATATACTAGATTGACTCACATGATAATGGCAAATAACCCCATATATCAATTTAGTGTGATAATATATAATATCTGGAAGTCATTAATTGACCTTGCTCTTAAGAAAAAGTGGAAAAATCAGGAGGATTCTTATAGATAAATATATGAAATTTATACTAATTGTTGCCTTTACCTTTGACAGAGTAGCTCATAATTTGTTTAAAACACTATTTTAAATTCAATATCTGAAGATCCAGATTTGATTCACATATTAGTACTTTCACTGGTCAGGCTAGCAATATCTGAAGAAGAGAGGAGAATAATACTACTCAAAACATTGTGCTATATACTTACCTGCATGCTACTATTAATAAGTGAGTGGTTTGAAAAGCTTAAATAAAGTTTAATTTTTTCTAAAGACATTCAATATTTAATATTAGAGATGGAAATAGACCAACATATAATTACTAATAAATAAGTATTATTGTTATTGCTTTTTTGATTTAATTTTGTTTTTATTGAATCTTTGAAATATAGGCATTCTTCATATACCTAAAGCTTAATTGTAAATATAGGTGATTTGAACTCAGACTTTGAAGCACCTTTCAACTATCCACACAATCTCATACCACTGATACACATGACCATACACATGTAGAAAAGATAAATAATCATTAATATAAATACAATTTATCCAAAAACACTTCAAGCACTTTTCAGCAAAACTCTTTATTTGTACATATACATACACCTATGTTTTGACTGACCTGCAGTCTTCTTCAGAGCTATGATATAATGAAGAAAATAAAATAAAATACATAACTATATAATAACACTATAAAAAATGTAAACAATAAAAAACTAAAAACAATATAAAATATATTAATAAAAACTAATAAAACTGAAGTAAATAATCAAACCCAAATAAAACAATTAATATAAAATAAAATGTACAATATAAATAGAAAATAAATATAAATTATGCATGTGTATTCCTAACTTTATATATATTCAAGGATAACTATTAATCTAAATATATATCTTATCTATTATTACACATGTATAATACACATGTATAATACACATGTATAATTCATATTTATTTTCTATTTATGTTGTACATTTTATTTTAAAGAATGTAATTTGTTGTATAATAAAGTCCTTCTTTCAATAGTTCTTTAACAATTTACATCTTTAGTTATTTAGTTAATTCACAAAGAGGAGTACAATATATGAAGACAACAGAGATAATAGTGAAGATAACTGATAGCAATTTATTTATTTGATTATTTATTTCAGTTTTATTAGTTTTTTTAAATATATTTTATGTTGTTTTTAGTTTTTTATTGTTTACATTTTTTATAGTGTTATTATATAGTTATGTATTGTATTTTGTGCAGGTCACTTGAAGCATAGGTGTATGTGAAGTAGTTTGGATAAATTGTATTTATAGAATAATACTGCAAAATAAAGAAAAGTGTGATTTTGGTAATCATTAATATAATTATTTTGTGTGAACCAGCCCTCATCAGTTGGTTCAGATTATCATCTCCCACAAACATATATAATCAGTGCTCATTTTGAAAATGTAAATCAATTTAAATATGCAATAATTCTTTAAGTCAGATGATATGTTGAAGCCTTTACACAAACTGCATTTGCATTTCAAAAGAAAAATATATAACTATTTTGACTGAATTACATAGAACAATTATTTTGTCATCTTTATGAAGTGAAAAACAACTCTCCTAACAACATAGCATAAAATTACTGAAAAGTTTCCATTTGACAATATTTCATAATATTTTGAAAATATGATAGCAAGATCATAAGATTAATTGATAAGTTTCATCATCTTGCTGGATATGATGATATTGGATCTTCCATTACAAGAATATATCTTCTATGAACTAAGCAATAAAAGTTAATGAAATAGTAACATTTTTTTTTAAAAAAAAATCAAACTATGATAAACTTGGAGAAGATTTTTATGGAAGAAACATTTTGTTAGAAAAACAGTTAAATGCCATTTCAAATTATTTCATTAAAAATTTTGTGAAGAATAGAATGACAAAGAAAACTGCAATTAAGCAATTTTGATAAAATCTAACAGAAAATAATAGTTTGCTGCAGAAGTGATTAAAAGATAGTATGAGAATTTAAATAAACAAACATGCATTTATGTATGGGCAAATCTTATTGGTTTATAGCCCTATATAAAATAAATGTCTTATTTACATATGTTTAATTTAATAAAAATGACGTATCATAAATTCTAGAAATTTCACAAGCATCATTCATTCAAGCATAGTAAAAAGTAATTTAAAGTGATCAATTAACATCTTCACGCTCTCATTTCCAAATACACCTGGGTCTCGTTTTATGTGATAGATAGGTTCCCCAGAAAACATGTGCAAATGAAATCGCACAAAAATAGACATAACTTACCTTGAAAAAGGGGGATGCAGACTGTGATTTTTCAAAAATCGCATAAAAGCAAAGCACCAATGTAAAATTACTTTAAAATTCGCGCAAAAAAAAAAATAAGGAAATAAAATATGACTAATAAAAAATTTCAAATTTGAAAAAAATTGATACAAAACAAACTTTTTTTAACTATAATATTTAATTTTATTCAAAACAATATATTTTTATGCATAATTTGCAGTACAGTAATTGACATTTTTTATACACATTTTAATTATTATCGCTACTTGCTGATAAACAGGTTCATTTGCAAACTGGTAAAAAATCAGATTCTTCACAAGAGGAAATACAACTAGCGCCAACTTCACTCTCATGTTGTGTTAATGGTTTTCTGGTGACAATGTAATTAGTAATTAATCTTTGAGATGATGATTTTATTAATTGTTTATGAAGTTCACGATTACCAGACATACAACCATTTAGCTCTCATTGGAAATTAAGAGCACATTCATGATTAGTGTCATTAATAAGAAAATAATTAAAAATAAACTTGCGGACACTAAGTGATTAATAATTGATTACGTTCTTTTTTAAAAAGCAAAAACAGAATGTGATTTAAAATGCAAAATTAACACGCACAATGTTTGAACAAATTTACATTATAATCTTGTAAAATTTAATGTGGAAATCATGATTTTAATTTCATTATTGCATAAAATCTTACTATTATAAAGCACTGAAAATATTGAAATTACTAAGATGAAAGTCGAATTCCAATAATGTGCTATTACGTTCAATATGACATAAGTGCACGAAATTTATTATTTAAAGTAATAGTGCATTATCGGAGTTCGACTTCCGGAGACACATGAATCGCATAACTTCAAAATTGCGTTAAATGAATCCGTGTAAAACGAGACCCAGGTGTACTTAAGATTTGCCCATACATAAACATTTGGGTCAAAAAGATAGATGATTCATTCTATCTTTTCACAAAGACTTTATCTTCTGTTTGGAAAGTGAGAGTATTCATTTATATAGTTAAATCTAAAAAGCACATGTGCATTAGCTTATTGGCTTATTAATATTACAGTTTATACAAACATAGCGCTATATAAAATAAATGTCTTAAACATGCATTTAGTAATATATGTGTTATTGGTTTTCATAAATATTCTTCTTCTTTATCTTTCTTTCATTTCCTTTCATTTTCTAAAATTTAAAATGCCCACACTAATTTATTAATAGTTTCTAATCAATACAAAAATATATAGATTCTATTACAAGAGTTAAATAAAATTATTGAAAATAAAATATGTTTATTAATATTATATAAAATTAATTAATTATTTAAAAACAATTTGTACTCAAAATTTAATATAGTGTTAAAATTGAAAATCATAAATATTACACATAACTACATAAAGCAAATAAGCTCATTATTGATGGTTAATACTGCATCAAAAAATAGTCATAAACATTACTATTAACTACATGTAACAGCAAAAAAAAAATACAAAACAAGATTGAAACTGAAATGCTCATTACTCATTATTTGTTTACACTGCATCATAAAACAGAAAAAAATATTTAGCAGATATTTATATTAATGAAAAAAAAGCTTACGAATTTAATGCAAAGTAAAATTATATAACATGTGAATGATGTTGGGCATCATTCAAATTAAAAATGCTAAGTTACTTGTTATAAAGAAAATCATTGAATTATGTGTGAGATGTACTAATGGCAAAAATTGATTTATCATGCATTTATCAAGAATGATATAATAAGTTCAATAAAATTTATGTTATATGATGGAGATATTATGGAAAAATATGTTTCCAAATTATAAAAGTTTCACAAACATGTTCTAAAACAGTAATTGATATATTTAATTAATGGTTTTCAAACATAAATTATTTTAAAACAGGCAAAACTCACTATATATATTGCCACACACAGTAAGCTAGAGTAATCAATGGATGCCAAAGGCTTGTGCATTAAATCCCCATCTAGTGCCTACTCATCCAATATCCCCAGACTAGTTTCTGGCTTATGGCCTTCATCAGTGATGAGCCTTGGATGAATAGGCACTAGTTGGGGATTTTATGCACAAGCTTTCTGGCATCCATTGATTACTCTAGCTTGCTGTGTGTGGCAATATATATAGTGAGTTTTGCCTGTTTTAACAACAGTTATACACAAGCATAAGAGGAGGTGGTCATGTGATGTTTATTGTCTTTATAAATTATTTTATTCATTAAAAACAGTAAAGTAGCAGAGTAAGTGTAAGATCTTCAGATCAGTTCCAATACTGGCACTTCTAGTTTTTGAACTTTTTATTTATGACTTCTCAAGAAATAAGACCATTTGATTAATATACCAGTATAAATTATTTGCCCAATCAAATAATGAACTCTCAATTATCTACTATTCATTTCTGTTACTTTCATGATATCTCATCAGATAATCAGTGTGGTTTTGAAATAGCAGTTTGATCATAAATTTCCTGCTTGTAATGTAAGTACAGATTGTTTTAAGTAGATACTTAAATATTCAGATGCAAATGGATTTTGATTATGGTAGAGTTTCTGTTTTGGCTACTATTCTTCATAATATCAGTAGAATTCTTTTAATACATATTAATTTTAATATACAATCAGTTCTATCATAGTCTGTTGTTCAACCTTAATAAATATAATCAGTATTAGTAATAATCTTAAAACGTTAAATTTCTGCTAATTAAAAACCAAGACTTTAACTTCTTTTAAATTGAGATTTTATTTTTTTTTGCTTCCTTATTTGGGAAACTGATATTCATTTTACTGTCAGAAATTTTTTATCATAATTTCTTAATGTTCTTTCTATAAAATATATATACTGATTTGTCCTTTTTAAAAAAATCTCCATGCAACATAATATTAAAACTAAAGTGTTAAGTATTACATGAGTTTTTTTATATTTTATCCCAATCCTTTCATATCTATGATTAGATGGTACTTTGGAATTGAACTTGTGATGTTGGGGAGATAGGAGACTTCTCACATCCACAATGACTCTTGGAACAATAATCAGCACTCACAATTGAAAGAAAAGAATCCATGTGAGAGGTATGAAAACATATATTTTCTTACATGTGACACTGGAGAGATAAGAGACTTCTCTCATCCACAACGATTCTTGGAACGATGATCAGTGCTCACAATTAAAAGAAAATAATCTGTGCAAGTGGTGTGAAAATGTGTATTTCTTTACATGTGACATCACAATGATGGAATGACCAATGGCACTCACAAGCATCAATGAGGCATGGTGAGATAACACCTCAACTCATACCTAGCGGAATTTATGTGGCGGAGAATCCCAAAAATGAGGATATTTTCCTGGCAATATTGAACAATATGAGGGAAATGTTTCCCCTAGAATAATTTTATAGTAGAAAGTAGGGTAATGACTATGTATTTCATTTGTTTTAATTTTTCCAAAAAAATAAATATGTGAAATATCAAAATCCTGGCATTCTTTTCAATCACGTGCCAAAAATGTTAGCAGGTGTCCATTTTGGGAACATATAGAAGATGTTCAAATAACTGGATTTCCCTGTTCAATATTTTATGGTAAGTATCACAAAGATGTAGTTAATCCATTTGTATAAAAAGGAGTTAAAATTAAGGTCATTTGAAGTTGTTTCGTAGTTTTTCAATTAGAAATTAAAACCGTCAATGGCATCGTATTTGCTTTTTTAAAATCAAAATGTATTGTTTTTAAAACTTTCAGTATGTCTTTAAAATTTGCACAATATTTAGACATTTCATATACATTTAGTACACTATTTGTCTAAATTTGGTAAATTTACTTAAAAATTAAGGTCATTTTATGGTTTCTCCTACATTTTTTAATTAGAAATTTTGATCAATAATGGCATGGGTTTTTTTTTTTTTGGGGGGGGGGATGCATCATTTTTAAAAGTTTATAGATTTACTCATATTTTTTTACTTTACATTTTGTACAATGTTTGTTTGGATTTCACTACAATGTTATTTTGATTTCTCAATAATCATCTACTGAATATATACATTTTTTTGTTAAAAATCTTGCAATTTGTATAACAAATAGTTAAAAATTAAGGTCATTTGAGGTTATTTCATATGAAATTAGAAATTAAAACTGTCAATGATGTGCATTTACTGATTTTTTTTTTTTTTTGGAAATGCATCATTTTTAAAAGTTTTTAGATTTACTTGTTTTTTGTTTTGTTTTTAATTTTGTACAATATTTGTTTGAATTTCACTACAATATTACCTTGATTTCTCAATCTACTGAATATATATTACATTTTTTGTTAAAAATTTTGCAAAATATTGCAATATTAAAACCATCAATGGCGTCGCATTTGTTATTTTTTTTGGAAATGTGTCATTAAAAAGTTTTTAGATTTACTCTTTTTTTTTTTTTTTAATTTTGTACAATATTTGTTTGAATTTCACTATAATTTTACCTTGATTTCTTAATAATCATCTACTGAATATATACTACATTTTTGTTAAAAATCTTGCAATATTTCTTTAAATTCCATTGTATTAACTGTTACTATTTGTTAGAATGTACTCATTTTTAGAGCTGTGACACAAAGCATGTATTAGACTTGCTGGGCCTGTTGACATTTGTATCAACCACCTCCTGATAACTTTGGAGATGCTGCCAAAAGAGTCGAGTACACACCCTTTTTTGTTTTTTGAGGAAAAGTCATGTATACATCATTTAGTGACATCACAAAGTCATTGGTAGATTGATACAAATGTCAATAGGTCCATTGTCACAGTAAAACATTAAAGATTTCAAGATTCAAGAATATTTAGACATTTTCTTTCAGGTACCATAACATAGCCAACTCATCTAATTATCCAATTATTAGACTAAAAATAAATGGGTATCCAGTATTTTTTTTTTAAAAAAAGAACATCTAGAGAGCAGAAGAAAATAACAATCTTTCACTATTCAAAATTTGACAGTCTGTTGAACATTAGGCCTTTTCCTTGCAGTTACCTATTAAAATTTGTTTTAATTATTGTCAAAAACTGGAAAAATCTAATTGTGTCAATTAATCAGCATCAACAGCTTAATTATAGAATTAGATATCAATCATAATGTCTGAATTAGGTTTATTCCTTATTCTAAATAACAGATCATTGCCTAAAGACAATGAAAATTCCTAACATTGCTTGTAATGCTTATTTTTTATAAAATTTGTCGTAATACATTGCATTTTATAAACATTTTGCATACTACTTATCATTAATATGAAATCTTCAAACAACAAATGAAGATCTCCGCTGAAACCAATTTTACCAAATTTATCAATCAAATATTTCTAGCATATAATAAAATAACGTTTCAACATTTTTATTATTTTTAAGCACTTACTAATTAATTATTATTTTCATTTAAATATAATTTTTATTAGATATACTTTTAAAAAAAATTGAAAGCAGGCTTTTAGAATATTTCACTAAGAGATAAAAATGTTTTCATTATCATGAATGATCTGATTGTCATCACAAATTCAAATTTTGTATTAAAAAAATAATATATTTAAAAACACGATATTTTTAGAAACTCAATACCCATCGATGTCTATATCTTGCTAATGGAGCGCCTCTCCCCCACCATTTCAACATAATATTTTTCATCAGAAATTAATGAGCATGCTCTTATTTAAATGTATGAATAAAAGAAAAAATAATTTATCTGGATTTCTAAATCATGTAATTAAAACAGCACTGAATTAGAAAAGAAAAAAAAAACATTTTCCTATACTCTGTGACTGAATGTTTTCTCTTTCATTAGATTATATACAAAATCTTTAAAAATAATTCATGATTATATATAGTAAGAGTACATAAATTTGATCTAATGGAAGAGGGCTTAGGTCTATTAATCAGCATATTTTATAAACTATATAAACGGATCAAATTCTATTATAAAGCATTAAACCTTTAAGATAGCCTATTTAAAAAATAAGAAGGAGAGGGAAATGAAATTTTATTGGATTTTAAACAACCCAACAAAATTCCCAGTGCAATTTAGCAGTTGTCACTTCAAATGTCTTATGATTTCTTGTTTGACAAATCATTCAATTTATCAAAAGTACTTTTATTGAAGTATAGGAAATTTATAATACAGTAACAATTTTCCAATTATTGGTACTGTAAAATATATTATATATTCATAACATGTAATCTATTTTTATTTTATCAAAGACATTTCTTAAACAAACTTTACTAGTATAATACTATAATATATTTACAGAAATTTACAATTTACCTAATCAAATAACATTACAGGCATAATTAATAATAAACAAGCTCAATTAAACAAAAAACTGTATAGCAGAAGGATTTGGACTAGATTTTTCAGTCTATATTCATCTTCCACTTCATCTCAAACAACTGACTATACACATGCAAAAAAAATAAATGATCCCCAATATAAAGAAAACCCTGATTGTCTATATGTGTGGGAGATTGTGATCTGTCCCAACTGATGAGTTCTAGTTCTGAATAAAATACATATATTGGAGATCATTTATCATTTTCACATGTGTATGGTCATGTGGTATCAGTTGTTTGATATGGAGGGAAAAACGAATTTGGATTGAAAATCCTAAATTTAAATCATCTACTTACTGTAGTAAACATTCAGTATACTGAATGAATAGATTAATTAAAAACTGTATAAAATATTTTATGCAGCAAATGATAATCAGTTTTAAAAAAAATTGTATAGTAAAGATATTAAAACACAATATTTTAAATATTATTTGGTGTATACCATTGTGACATATATGGAATAAGAGTTTAACTTAGTAAGAATTGTGAAGCACAAAGACTTTGGAATCTGAATAGATTTAACATTGGAAATAATATTCAGAAATTTTATTTTAAATTGCTACTTTGTATTATCATAAGAAAAACCTGAAAGTAGACTAATATTTAAATGGTCAATGAGATCACTATGGCTAAAAACAAAATGAGAATTTAAAAAAAGTTCAACATATTCTAATGCATTTAACAAGATAATTGGAGCTTATAATACAGCAGCATATATTTTCACTCTGAGAAAAGTTGAAAATTGGTCCTTATTAAGTTCAAATAGTGACTCATACTGATTAATGACAGATGTAATGAAAAACTCCAAATCTATAATTTTATCTATTAATATAACTTATCTTTTGTAATATTTACAATTAACTTATAATAGATCTCTGGGTATATATACAGGACTGCGTAAACATTCTGTTATTTTTTCAGAAATAAAAAAAATTCTTTTGTCAAAGATGCAACCTTTTTGTTTTTTTGCAAAACTAATCAAGCTCAATACTTCCCACTGCTGATTTTTATGAATATTGTCTTTTAATTAAGTCTTAAGCAGACTTTGGCTAAAAAGTACTATCTTCTGAATTACTGATGCATTAAATTTACTCCTAATTTAATATTTTTTAATGGATTGCTATCATTAAATAAATCATCTTTTACATTTATTTTTTTAATACCCAATTTCATAAAATATTTTTTTTATCCTTTTAAGCTAAACAAAAGATTGAATACAGATTGATCTTTCATGATTATTAACATGTTATGGGTCACATGTTTTCTCCATCCAATGTTAGAACAATTTGCTCAGAAAAAGATGGTAAAAAAAATGCACAAAGAGGCCGGGGTAATTGCAAATGATCCACATTTTTTTCAACAAAAAGGATTCATGTGTTTCATTGTCCAAAAAATGAAATATCTGATTGCCTTATTTCCATATTATGTTTTACTTACATATTACATCATATCAATTATATAAGCTTTCCTGTATTGCATAATTTTATTCACCATTATGATTCTGGCAATGTTTTGCTA
This sequence comes from Epiperipatus broadwayi, assembly GCA_028023455.1. Lineage (NCBI taxonomy): Eukaryota > Metazoa > Onychophora > Udeonychophora > Euonychophora > Peripatidae > Epiperipatus > Epiperipatus broadwayi. The sequence goes on along the minus strand of JAQFVV010007187.1, from coordinate 42,606 downwards.
AAATCTGACAATGTAATTAATTAATTTATTAATTTATACCATCTGAACTCAGTCAACAAGTGCTCAAGAAATACATAGTTATATGAACAGAGTTGATAAGTTGAGCCTTACATATTATAACAAATTAATACCTATTAAATAAGGAGGTGTTTAAATTGCAGAAGTCTATTTCAGTTAAACAAGAAAGAATTAAGCCTTTTAAAGCATGTTTGAATACAAGTATAATATATATACTTGGAGTTTAGATGTAATTATAAGAAATTTGAACACAGACGTTCAAGTTCCCTTCAGCAACACAACTGTATAGCTGAAGGAAACTTGAAAGTCTGTGGCCATTCCATTACAATTACATCTAAAACTCCAAATATATAAATTATATTTGTATTCAAATATTACAGATTTAGCCTGTATTTTGCCCATCCCTCTTCTGTCTGTTTAAATAAACAAGGTCATATACATAAAGGATCAGAGTGATTTAAAGTTAACATGAGCATAACAATAATATTGGTATCAATAAGGGATTTGCACATTCCATCTTCAGATTTTCAATGATATATATGGATGAACAGTTGAAGGGTCACTTGGAGGGTGGAATAGATTAAAGCCTGTCCATTAAAGTTTGAATATTTTCTATCTTAATATAAACTGAGCACTGATTATAAATATGTTGTGGGAGTGATGATCTGGTTTCAACTGATGAGAGCTAGTAGAGAACAAAATATGTATTGTACTGGGAACATGTCTAATCATAAAACCACTGTTTTAATTAAGAAAAGCTCTTGAATTTACTATTCATATATATACAAAATTTTATTTTATCCATTTGAGACAAGTAAATAATTATACTGGTTCATTATGGATAAGGACACCACACTCTGCAAGGGTGGAATGCAATATATGTGCAGTAATTCAAATAACTAGTCACATATTCTCTATACTCAGCTAAGAATCTATTTTTTTTAACCAAAAAAATGAACTGTCTGATAAGATCAAAATGATGTGATAAATAAATTTATATAATTTATTCATTATAATTTAATAAACAATTATACAAGTATATACATGAAAAACAGGATAATTAGCACACAGATATTTTGCAATTTACCATAAATCTTTAACAAATATTCTATAATAATGATAATGTCTCATGATTACTACATATAGCATCCAGATATTTTTCTGGTGACCTGCATCATTTTTGAAGACTCCTCACATGATAATGGTGACAACTGATAATTTCTATCACTATTCATACTGGAACCACTTTCCATTCTGCAGATTACCTGTGTTATTTCAAGTCTTCCTGTTGATCTCTTTTTTCTTCTATAAAATGGTCTATTATCACTTTTCAGCTGCATGTTTATATGGTAGATTATGTTGGCTCATATCAATTGCATTTGAAAATTCACTATCTGCTCAATTGTTTTTCTATCAGTGCTCAGAATCATTTGTTCAATTATTAAAAGGCAAATTATGATAAATTATTTTAATAATCTGAATCTCAGATAAATAACAAGCCTCCAATGTTCTTAACTAGACCCCACTGTCATCTAAAAGAATGAGAATAGACTTCTACATTTCCTGCATGGAATCTTTCTTGCAGTATTTGAAACTTAACAGCCTCTTGATGTTCATATGATCAAATCAAATGTTATTCATTAATACCTCTCCAGAATTATTAAAGATTATATGTTGCTGAAACAACAAGTCCCATCCAACTTGAGCATCAGCTTATAACTGGCTAGGCCAGGCTATATTCTTCTATCATTTTATTAAGAATAAAACATCTGTGAAAGCTATTAGATATTTCTGTTTCACCTTTGAATACTCTAATTTTAAAAAAACTGATTAATATTAGCCTATGTCTCGCCATGGTTAGTGGTGTCAAGTTATAAATTTTTGCTTTCCTTTTTCTTACATTACAATTGTCAAAACTCAGAATCATCCCTTATCCTGTCCTATTGGATTATTTGTCTTACTGACCCTATATCTATCTCATTTATCCTATGGATTATTGTCTCTTTTTTTCTAATTTGTCAGTTACAACTTTTAAATCACTAATTTTTATATTGAGATTGACCACATTTTGTTGTAACTTCATACTTGACTGCTCACTTTCACTTTTATTCTCTACAATTTGTGAAGATACACCTTTGACTGTTTCTTCCTGCTCCTACTATTTTTCTTTTATTTAATTAAATCCCTTATCCCAATCCTTAACTGGGTTCTCAATTTTATGTGTACTTTCTGCTTTCATCTCCTCACATATTTCTCTCATAATTTATTGTACTTTTTGAATCCTGCTTCACATTTGCATTTCTTGTCATGAAATCTCCCATCAGTTTTTTCTTGCATTTCACTGAACTTTTCATCTATTTTTTGCTACAATCAATTAAATATCATCTCACTTTTCTGTTGTAATTCATCAAATTTCATTTCAGTTTGCTATTGTAATACATTGAATTGTTGTAATTCATTAAATTTATCTCAGTTTTCTGTTGTAATACATTGAATTCCTTTTTCAGCATTTGTTGTATCATCTCCATCGTGGATGATGAAGCTTGCTCTTCCTGGTAAGTACCTTGTGTCTCCTCTAGATTATTTACTTGCATTTCTATTTTTTTAATGGCAGATCTCATTAATATCTGTATTCAATGTTTCAAATCTTTTCTATATTAACAATTAATTATACCCCAAAACTTATAATTCTTCTGTATTATATTTCTGTTAATATAATATGCCCACATTTCTCTAACTATGCAGAACTAGCTTTCATAAAAACCACCTCACATTATTTTTCCACTGAGTTTAAACTCTTTTATTATACTTTATTTCATTTTTACCAATGCTTTATCCTTTTATCTGTGCCAATTCCATATCTTGACTCTCCTAACTATTTATTGTACCTTTTTATATTCTTATTGTTAATAATTGTTGTTTCACAATCCCTATCTAGCTTCTATCAGGATTTTATTTCTATCAAGCCTCACATTGTTAGCACCAAATTATGTATAAGAAACTTACTTCTAATCATAAAACTGAAGTTTTAATTCAGAAAAGCTCTTGAATTTTACTATTCATGTATATACAAAATTTCATTTTATCCATTTGAGATGAATAAATAATTATACAAATTCATTACAGATAGGGATGCCACTCTGAACAAGATGAGAATGTAATACATGCACAGTAATTCAAATAACTAGTTGAATACCTTCTATAAACTCAGCCAAGAACTTTTTTCTCTTAAGTAAAAATGAACTGTATAATAAAATCAAAATGCCATATGTTGAATAAATTTATACAATTAATTCATTATAATTTATTAAATGATTATATACAATATACAAGTATCTACATAAAAAACAGGATAATTGACACACATATACACAGTAATTTACAAATACTGTGCAAATTTACCATAAATCTTTGACAAATATATAATAATGATAATGTTACTTATGATTACTGCATATGTATAAATTGATAATTAGTAGCATAAAAGAAAATAACATACAATTTTATTAGGTATTGTTATTATTAGGCTTTTCTGCAAAATATATTAAATCTTCTCTTGGTATTTCATTAAGGCATGGTCACACAAAAAGGAAACACATTTTTATTTCAAAAATTAGGGAACTTATCTACCCTAAGGTCATTTAATCTATTTGCCTGTACAGAAATTCCTTAATATTTTATTTATTTCTTTGTTTATTCTTCAAATCCATGATCCTAGAAAAGCAATACTTTGTGCTTCCTTAATAGTGGTTATATCTGTTAATCCAAACAAAATATTTTTTAGTAAAATATAGACTCCCATATGTTGTCATTGAAATCTTAATAGTAGACAAATCAAGTCTTCTAAATAACAATTGGAAACTACAAAAAAGCTTCATTATGATTAATTAAATAAAAAATCAGCTTTAGTAACTTAATGACTAAATCATAATTCTTATAAATAGCTATCCAATTGAGGGTGAAAATGGATTTAAATTCCAGGTAAGTGATAATTTTAAAATAGCTTCTTGGATCTCATTTCATGTTTAGACTTTTATATGGCATTATGTCCAATGGGTTGGTTGTAAACAGTTCCACATGATTTCAGGCCTTAGATGGGCATACTTTAACTTTAACCCTTGATGATTTTATTTTCCATTCATTGAATTTTGAAAACAATTGCAATTTAACTTCACAATTGATTTTTTTTTTTATCAAAATTACCATGACATAAATTGTCCTCCACCAAGACTTAACAAAAAATCAATTAGCACCAAACTTCTCATCTGCATTTCATTTTTCTTTTTAAGTAACCAAAATGCCCTCCAATATTTATTTCTCACATGCCAGATGCCAAACTTCAACTAAAGCAAATTTCTATCCAACTTATCATTTTTAATTACTATATGGTTTTAAATCCATTTCAACCCCTTCTTCTCTATAGTTTCCTCTATTAAATTAAAAGTTATTTATTTACAAAATGAAAAACTAATTGACATTTTTTAATTTTGATGTATAGATAATTGGATTTTATGTTTCTATTTAGCAAGAAATTGTCATGGCTGCCTATATAGTCACATATAATTTTGGATAATCTTGATTTTAATGATCATGTTTTTACAAAGTTATTTTTTTTTCTTTACTGAAAATGTATTTTAAAAAGAAAGGGACATTTTAAGAAACCAGTGCATGTCTATGAAGAACAGAGTAATTACTTGTATATATTTTAGAAATATTTATATTTATATTACTGTTCTTTTTTATAGGTTTATTCTTGTGTGACACCAACATAATATACATTCACACATTTCTCCAAACTTTTCCATGAGTTTTCATAAAATTATTGATAATGTATATATCATTTCTCCTATTGTCTTAGACTGTAAATTTTCCATAGAGTAAAACTTGTTTGTTTGTTTTTCCAATAGAAGTAAATGAAAACTATTAAAAGTGACAGGTTTGCAATATAAGTTATTTCATCTAATTGTAAAGGATATTGATCATATAATTGAAGTCTTAAAATAAGTTGTTGCTCAATATTATCAGCTATATCATGAATTTAACATGAACTTGTATTATATGAAAAAGAAATTTTATCAATTTGTTAATAAGCTTTCTCAATGAACATGGTGCATAATTTTACCTGAAGTGCTATGCAATAACTTACTTTTCGTTGTCTGTATTTTTTTTTTTGATGATCTTTTAAGGAAAAATGTTTAGTTTTCTTAATAGTCTGAAGCTTTTTTCTATTTTTTCAAAAAAAAAAATTGACATCTTTATTTTTATATTTTGAATGATTCATTTTCAAATATCTACACAAGGAGCTTCAAATTTTTTTTATGGTCATGAATTCAAATAATAGATCAAATTACATTTACCTTTTTTATGACATAAAGATGTTTTCATTATTTTTTTTTATTATAAAATATAGAATGTTTTATTCAGAAATTTGGTTACAGCACATGATAACAGTTAAACATAGAATATATTACATGATAATCAGGGTGATGAATGTTCAATATTGATATCTTGCTTGACACTGGCTGAAAGGACTAATATGAAGCATATCAGCAAGGAACGAGTCCGGAATAGTATCTTGTTGATAGGTGACCACACTTGCATGTCTTATGCAGTTCAACGATAGATCTAATCCTTTGTCCATGCTTTGTATGACCAAATTGACTCTTCATATTGGAGGTTTCTTCCATAAAACTCAGGGTCTGGGCAATAATAAAGAAGAGCAAGGTGAGTTATCACAAAGGGTTGCAGGCCATTTAGCCTCAAATCACTATCCAGGGTAGGAGCTTTCTATTCAGGAGTGAAAGGATCAGCTTTTGGGGGCCAAATCAATAACCTCATGTAGAATCATAGATGTAACATTATTGATGTAAAAACATTTATCTTTGCTTGATTCATCTGTATCACAAATAATGTTAGTTTCTTTATCTGTATTTTCAACAGTATCTGCTTTATCAATCTCTTTGTTGCTAGAAATAAGTGATTGTTTGTTACAGTTATTTTTTAAAACTTCTCTCAATTAATGATTGATAATAGAATTGTAATATTATAAATTTGCTCATTGCCTACTTCATTTTTTTATAAAAAGTATAAGAAGTTTTTATTCTTTACATCTGCATACTTCATATTTTTCTGCAAGATTGAACAATTGTAGAAACAATAATTTATAACTCTTTGGAAACTTCAAAGTCTTGAACAGAAGTGCCCAATTTTTTGATGTCTCGATCACATTAGAAAAGAGAAGTTGTTTTGGGCTGCACATTGAATACACAAACATTACTAAAAACTGATAAGAAAAAAAATATATAGCATAATTTTTGTGAGATCCACCATCACAGATAAGCAAAACAAGTTCTTAAATAATAATCTTAATTATGCAGCAACACATTTGGAGAGTCTTTAAAAATCATCAAGCAGGTTCCAAGTTTGTGATCACTAATATAGAAAATGTATATATTTGTGAGTAATAAAACATTAACCCTTTTTATACATTTTTTTTATTGTAAAAGTGAAAGAGGAAAACCTAAAACTATTTGGATATTTGACATTATATTTAAGTGCTTACATACATTTATTTTAATCACATTGCAACACATAATCATAAAAAAAAATTTAGTTTTAAATGTCTATAATTTTGATTGTGCCTCATTCACAGCCATTCTGGGCAGCATTAGTCTCTTGGCTCACATATAGGATACTCTTGGTCTAGAAGATTGCAAAATAAGTCAGTTTCAATGGCATGAATGGATGAAGAGTTGGAGGATGGAGTATATTGAAATCTGTCTATTAAAGTTTGAAGACTTGCTATCTTAAAATAAACTGAGCACTGGTTATATATATGTTGGGAGATGATAATATGGATCAAAGGATCAGCACAAAATACATATATTGGAGATCATTTATTTTTTTCATGTGTATGGCCATGTTTATTGGTTGTATGAGATAGATTAGATAGCTGAAGGAAGCTTGAAAGTCTGTGTCCAAATCTCCTAACATTACATTTAAACTCCAAATATATGAATTATGCTTGTATTTAAAAAATAAGTCATTTTATAAAATAGAAGTTTAGAAAAATGTATATAGTTATATAAAAAAAAAAATGTGAAAATGATTTAAAAACATTACTTACTGCATTTATTTAATAATAAATTGATCATTTTAAAAAGAGAAGGTTAAAGAACAATTTCATTATTCAATAAATAAATATTGTATAACTTTATAACATTTTCTTTCAACATGTGACAGTATATTTAACTGTACACTGTTATATGATTAGCAATTTATACAGTATTGTATTTAGATGTTATTGTCTGTATTAATATATTTTTTTTTACTGAACTATGTCTTCAATAGCATCAATTTTTATTTTAAAATTGTTATAATTACAGCTTAGATTTAACATTAGAACTTATCAAAAAAAAATCCAAAAATAGATACTACTATTTAAAAATATTTGTTTACTATCAGGTTGTATGTAAAGAACAGAAAGCAGTTGCCAGCAAAAACTATAACAAGCTTTTGTCATTTAACTATTAAATTAACATATGAAGTTAATGAAATGACAGTTATTTATTTGATTGAAAATCTTTATTAGGTGCATACATCTGGCAAATTGTATTTTGTCCAAGTAAAAATAAAATCTTGGAGATAATGTAACAGAATTAAATATTTTTTTGCATTAAATGGTTGGGTTTATAATTTCCAAAACTATTATAAACTTAAAAATTTAAAGATAAAGTCCAAATGATCATTACAATACAATAAAAACATTTTCACATAAACTTTCAAAAAGAAACTCAGACATTTCACAAAACACCACGATCTATGACTGATAAATCCATTCATATGCTGGACTGTTATGTTTAAACTTGCTAAAGCTAAAAAAAATATAATTCAGTTTTTGGTGAACAAATGAAATACAAGTATTCAGTCTTATTCATACATTATTAGACTCAACAGACTTTATTTTTACAACAGAAATTACACATGTTCTCTTTTTTTACAGAATACTAATAATTTTTGAAACTTTATTTAAATCATTTTTATGCATGATTTAAACTATTTATTAAAGTTCAAAATTAATTTTCTTGTGGAATCTCAAATTTTATCAGCAAAACTTTATAATTTTGCAAAGCAGAAGTTGAAAAAAATTGTATAGAAGAATAATTTGATACCATAAATACTTCTAGTCATTCAAGAATTATTACAAATTGTACCGCTATGCAGATTCCTACAAGATGTATCAAATATATATATACACTCATAAAACTATATAGAAAAAACTTAAATTTATACTCTTGCTAAAAAAAAAAAGTAATATAAGGAGAAAAGTTGATCAAGGAATAACATTTAAAAAACCCATTTTCATCTATTAATCAAGTCATTATGGCCCATATGGATCAAAACTAATATCTATGATTACACTTTACTGCTGAAAGAATTTCATATCAAAAGGCTATTGCATGAGCACTATTGATATGATTACATCAAAATTTTAAAGTAATTAAAACACAGAAGTATTTTGAACATGTATTTGAAGACACATTATTAATCTCTCCCAGTTCAACAAAGACACATTGGTATTATTTTAGTCATCATCATTGACTATATTCAATACTTAATTCCATAGCAAATTTAATAAGAAAATAAAAAGTCAAACTCCTAGTTCTTGTAAATAATTTTTATATGTGTGAAAAATTTTAGTTAAGGTAAAGGAATTTCTAACATTTAAAATAATATAGTTGAATAATTTGTTGCTCAGATATTATAAGATTGAGAAGTGGAAAAAGATCAAGTGCTGAAATGCTTTTCATAGATTTTTGGCTTTTGAATCCGTCACTTTATCACTACAAAGAGAATCTGTAAATATTATATAATTTATGCATAATAAATATTGAAATCTAGGCTTTATAATTAATACCAGGTAGCATTGCCGGTTATGTTGTTATTATATTTGTGTATAACAAAATGCCAGTTAATTTTAGGCATTAGTTATATAAAAAATATCCTATATTATATTTACAAATGTAATTTTATTTTATTTCATTATTTCTAGGTCAAACTCATTTATGTCAGTGTTAGCTTTTAAATCAATTTCTTATTGATTTGCTTTTAATGCCTGATTATTGCAGTACACCTGATCAACAAATGGAATTTATTTGATTTTTATTACATTATTTCTATATTAGTCTCATTTATTTCAAACTTAGTTTGTAAATCAATTTTCTTGCTATATAGTTAAGCTTTGAAGTGAAATATAATACAACAAAATCAAAAAGCACATCCTGATTGAAAGTAAAATAATAATTAGGAATTATGATAAATAAATCAATTTTCTAGCAGATATATGACTAAAGTTAGTTTAAGACTAAGAAGATTTATATAGCTTGAATGTTGAATTATCAATCTTTAGCACTTGTTTTGACGTATCAATATACACAAAAGCAAAAAAAAAAACATTCTACATGAAATAAAAGTTTAAAACATTATAGATTAAAGAATAATAAAAATTTAAACATTTATGCAAATATATACATGCACGCAGCTTTACTGCTTACTCATCTTTAATAATGCAATAATTTTGTATCACAACTTAATATAACAAATTGCATAGTTGAATATTAACAAAAACGTTTAAGTTAGAAATATAGTACATCTAAGTAAAAAAGACATACATATTTTCTAATATACTGCCATGGGCTATATAAACTTAAATTCATAGCTGACTGTTTATCAAACACCTGCTAGTTATTAGTTTATTCTTTTCTTAATAATAACTTTTAAATTATTTACTGTCTTCGATTGTTTTTTATTAGCAATTTGTCTAAGTTGCTTTATGCAAAAAAAAAAAAAAATAGTTCTTTGATAATCGTTAATTTTTTGTTTAACCAATTAGCAATGGCATGGCCTTATTACTACATCTTTACTTATAAAGATGATTGACTCGGAACATCATTTCACTTCTGCTTATTAAAAAAAAAAACTATTGCGTTACTTTCTAATTTGTTCGCATTGTAAGAAAACCAATCAGCAAGCTTCATTTTAGAAAGCTTGTGTGCTTTTCAACTTTTCAAAAGCTTAAAACCCCAAATTATAAAGCATCATTGTTTTGTTTTTAAATATATACTATTTTAAATCAATTTTATAAATTAATGTTTAATGTTAAATAAATTTTATAAGCAGAGAATAAGAAAGTATTTATGATGTTTTCTCACATGTTCTCGCTACGCACCTGTTTTTTTTGCTTTTTGTTGTTAATTTTAAATTATAAAAGATAAGTTGCCAAAGCTTTATTTAAAGAAAAGCAATTCCTCTTATTTTTTAAGTGAATTTTGTAAAGATTTTAAGAAGACCAGCAGGCACTTCTTTATTTTTTTATTTTTTAGAGATCCAATTGAAATCATTTCTATAATAATAGTCTGTTAAAATCTATTTAAAATGTATTTGCTTTGTTTTTATGTATTATACAAGCCACGACAAAAAACATCAAGTTAAAAAATATAAACTTTCTGCTTACAATACATTTATGCATGCATTTAATTAATACAAAAATATAAGACAATATTCTCTTTAGTCGATCATTTCACTTTAAAGTTTCAATAATGTTTAGAAAATTGTTTTTATCAAATAACAGGCCTATAGCCAAAGCCATAGCTGGACTTAAAACAAAAAAAGGTGGAAACACTCAAACTTTTATCACTTGGTAATTAGAACATAGTTAACCACTATTCGTCTATGAGAAGAGAGATTGGGAGACCTTTGCTCTAAAGAATTTTTTAAATACTATTTTCCTTATAAAATATGCACAATATTAAGTATTAACTATACTGTATATTATAAAAACAAATTTAATACTTTATTTTGTGTTCTAATTAGTTTTCTTTTTTCATAGTTATAATGTTCTTTAAAATATGTTGCTTCTGAGTTTCATATAGCTTTAGACAAAAAAACAACAACTAAGAAAGAATTCATATTGACTAGACATCTGTTTTCCAATTTTTATTGATAGTATGATCAAATGTTTAAAAACTAATTTATTATGGGAATTGGTTGTAGCTTTTAAGTTATTGTTTATATGATTGATACAATCATTACTTTCCAAAATATCTCTTATTTCACTAGCATTACAAGTTTCCTGGAAAAATTTCAAGTTTAAAATATTCTATTATACAATCTATCAGAATGAAAATTCATTATCTAAGGCACTTAAATATCAGAGATAAAATTTAATCCAATATTAAATAATGTGAAAGTTGATATAAAAAAGAAAATAGAAAGCATCAAAAAGAATAATTATAATAATAAAAATCTTAAACTATTAGTCTTTTGATTTGCTGAATATTATAATAAACAAGATAATAATAACATTCCTCATATAGAATCAGACATCATATCTATTATCACTTTTTATGTAATGGTGGCCTTAGTTCTCTAATATGAGGGCTTAGTCCTCTACTCTGATATTTACATTGAAGTAAAAGTATTTTATATTGACATCACAATCCTTTTTTATCATCTTATACTATATTGACTTGAGCACGAGGGATCTGAATTTCAATGCTTTGGAAATAATTATATATAAAAGTGTTAAGAAGATAAGCTGTGTAAAAATAATGGAATGATTAATTTTATAAAAGTCAGTACTATACAAGAATTTATTCATGGCAATGTCACAGAAGCTTAGATTTAACTTATATATTATTTCCATTAAATTATTCCTTAATAATTTAAAATAAAGCTATATTTTTTTTACAAATAGTACATGGTTTATAAGTAATTTATAGATGTCTATAAAAAAAAGTAAAAAAAGATATTGGTTTTGCCAGGTTAACTTTGATGAATTAATAATAAATTTCAAAAATTATTTTGTAAATTTTCTAAGTATTTTATTTTAGAATACAGATCTCTATACTTGATCTAATATTTATATAAATAGCATAATGTATGTTTAATAATAAAAGTTTAATGTTTTGAAATTTTTAATGAAAAGTGATAATAACTGAAACACAGACTTATTACCTGTGTCTATATATGTAATATAGGGTATATGAGCACAGACTTTCAGATGACCCATCACTCTCCAACCTATCTAATAACACTGATACACTCAAGCACATATATGCTGAAAAGATAAATAATCACTAATATACATATTTCATGCTAAATCAGCAATCATCAGTTGGTCTAGATTATCATCTCCCACACATATATACCATAAGTGCTCAGATATATATTAAGATAGACAATCTTTATACTTTAATGGACAGGGTCCAATCTACTACACACTCCAACTCTTCAACCGTCCATCCAATTGAAAATCTGATGATGGAATGCTCGAAGGCTACCCTGAGGCCGAGATTCTTGTCACACCCATGTTGATCTAAGGTCAATCTGAACCCAACATGTACAGGACATAATCCATTTAACACATATGCAAAGATGGGCAAACATCTCTACAATGTAATAACCGAGAAGTGATAATGAAAATTTGTGAATATTAGATATTTGCTGATATCATGAAATGATGAGTCTCTTTAATGAGGAATGACATAGAAATTTATGAATGAAATTAGATATTTGTGATTATTAGTAGTGTACAAAATTTGGATAACAAAACATTTTATTGCTTGTAAACTTTAACAATTAATCTAAATATAAAATCATCTTGAAAAACTAATCATTAAACTAAATAGAATGTTTTTAAATATTTTGTTAAAACAGTCAAATACAACTTGATTATTCACACTTCCAATAAAATGAATGTAATAGTGCCTCATTTAAAACAAAGTAAGCATGCAAGATTTTATATATGGCCCCATGCAAAAAATTTGTAGTGGGCTGCCTAACTAATGTTTTGATAATAATATATGCCACATAAGCAAAACTTAAATATATTTAGCTATTGATTTGTCTTCGATGATTGTTTTCTGGTAACCAAGTTACCTAGACAGTTGTTGTTTTCACCAGAAAGCTGTTGAAGAGATTTAAGTCATTGAGAATTATCATCTGTACAAATAAATGTTTTTTTTTTATAGATTAAGTCTAGAAACATAAAAGGAATTGGTTCTCACTTATGATATGTCTCCAGTAGGGATTAGGATGGCATTGTTTACAAAAATGGTGTTAGTTTAAACCATATATAGCTTTTGTACTATGAATGTTAACCAAACTGAAAAACATTACTTAAAGATTGATAGAGAGACTCTAGTTTTAATTGCTGGAGTGAAAAAATTTCACAAATATTTTATAAAAGTACATTCACTTTTAGAAATTGATCAAAAATCATTGCTATGATGCATTTAGAAAGCTGGGAGTAGCATTCCCTAGCATATATTACTATGAATAGTATATTGAATTAATTTTTCATCTATATTTATTTACAAAAGGTAGCACAGAATACAAAAATATTTCACCTGTTTTTTGAGAAAGGCTCCAATGGAGTCAAATATTTATAAAATAATTAATATGATAGATTTAGGGAATAATTAAAAGTACTAAAATTGGTGACTTGCAGAACTGGAAATAACCCTGGCCATCAGCAATTTGTTAAAACAAATTTTCTCAGAATGGCCAAATAATTTACCCAATTGGTTTTACAAATTATTATTGTTAAGATATCAAGAATTTTCAATCAACAATAATTGTATCATTTGGAACTGACAAATGAACATCCAATGATTAAAAACAAGTGCTAGTTTTTATATGCACTGTACTCAACCAGGAATCATAAGAATAAAACTGTTGGCCTGATCTTATGTTTTGTGAACAGATATTGATTAAAACACTGAATTCAGAAATCACCAAAACAGGCACTATCAATCTATTTCAAACCTGTTATCTAAAATATAAACTACTTCATTGGTAGTCACATAAACGATATTAGTTTTTATAGAGGTAAGTAATTTTTAATTATTATTGATATTTTTTGTAAGCATTTGGAAGTGATTAACATTCCTTTCTTTTATTCTTCAGTATTTATTAAATGTATTACATAATATGGAAATGTATGGTTTTCCTAAACTTATTTTAATTAATGTTATTGTCTTTATATTCAATTAGTTTAGACCATAACTCATAAATATAAAAATACTAATATACTAAATAGCATCAATATTAAATCGCATATAATAATAATAATAATAATAATAATAATAATAATAATAATAATAATAATAATAATAATAATAATAATAATAATAATAATAATAATAATAATAATAATAATAATAATAATAATAATAATAATAATAATAATAATAATAATAATAATAATAATAATAATAATAATAATAATAATAATAATAATAATAATAATAATAATAATAATAATAATAATAATAATAATAATAATAATAATAATAATAATAATAATAATAATAGAAAAGTATATTTAATTGTAATAACTTATATAATTTAAGCATAGATTTTACCAAATTATTATATCATTTTTTATACATAATAAATAATATAAAAAAAATTATACTCAAGTTTCTATCTGCAAAGTTTATAGTCCAATGTCAAGTAATCCAATACATCGTGATGATCTCTGCACACAATTAATATAATCTAACCACAATTGCACTGACAATTCTTCTGTACAAATTTGCACAAGCACATATAACAAAGATCAATACATGAATATATAAATGAATGGCCATTATTTCATGAAGTATTTTACACACAAACAAGACAAATTAGTTCACATTTCTTTCACATTTCACTAATCCAATTGATTTAAGATATCCAATTACTTAATACTATTTTTTTAATCCAAGTAAAGCTTTCTTATACTATTTGTAGTTGGTTTTAAATATTTCTCTTAAATTAGGAGAGGTTTCCACATATTTATTATCATAGTTTCTTCTTATTCTATTTTTCAATTTTTAATCAACTTATAGTAGTATCTAGACAATATTTATCCAATATACTTTCTTTATCACTCAATATCTTTTATGAATGACAATCTTAATACACAATATTACTTTTTATGAATGACAATCTTAATACACAATATTACTTCTTGAATTATTTTGTGTAGCAGTTAGATAAAACTTTATAATTTCAAATATATTCCATAATTCTTACATAATTTATAGAAAATAATATTAGTTAATTTTTTAATACCTTCATCAACATAATTTCACATTGATAATCCTTCAACTTAAGAATATTAATTCATGAATAAGTTTTAATAACTTTGTTCATTAAATTTTTCATTTTGCAGTCATTCCACATTCATTACTTAGCATTTAAGAAAACAGTTTCATCATCATTTAGTTCTTTAAAAATTGTTTTTATCATAATGATAGTAAACATTTAAAAGTTTTTTTTTCTGCTGTTTAAAATTAGATATTGCAATATTTCATCTTATATAAAACAGGATAATTTAAAAATGTTACCTTCAATTTTAAATACTTGGTTTTACGAAGCCAAAGTTCATTTACTGTTGTCTTACTCATTGAAATATTTCTGATAAATTTTTTCTTTACTGTTAGATTAAAATACTTTAATCAATTTCAGAGAACTAAGTGCCTGATATTAAAAGTTAGATGTTTTAACTTGAAAAAAAAAACTTCTTAAAATTGTACTCTTTTCTGAATTCAAAGAAAAAAAACTGGTTTTTTTTGCTTCTTCTTGACTTCAATCTATGTGCTCTTCTGCCAATATACTCCAACACACTTCCAATTATGTGTATGCACAAATGCATATAACTTACTGTTTTCAGTCACTTTGATGGACAACAACATGTCACCGTCTTGCATGCTTTTCATTTGAATCAATATCTGATTGGTTTTTTAATTGTGGCTTGGTATTAATTATTTACAACTAGCAAGACGATCACAATATTTTTGGGGAATTTCCAAATTTTACATTATATGATTAAATTTTTTAAAAATGATAAAATAAAACTAATAATAAAATATCAAATAAATGATTTAAATTAAGCTAATTTTATGAATGGAATATTTTCAAAGATTTCTTTAAACTTGATTAAAAAATTTTAACCAAATAAATACTAAGCATGATACATAAAAACCAACACTTTCCCCGATAAATAAAAATTTACATTTATTCTTGCAAACAAGCTCACACACACACTTAAAAATCATTATTTTTTAACTATTAAATTGATAATTATTTTAAACAGCAATAAATCTATTTGACTGTTTTTAGCTTAAAGTGATTTAATATACTTGTTTCAAATCTAATAATCTTATCTAATAAATTGAAAGCTTAATTTTATAACTGATTTTAAAACAAATATTTGATATGAACTTACAATAGCTATTCCTTAAGATTTTAACATACTATTTAATTTAGTTAGTATTAGCTACTTACTTTACACACTCAATCTTTTAAACTTAGATCACTAATTTCAACTTTAATATAATTAACTACATTTAGATTTACTGATTAACACAGGCTTTAAACTTTGTTTAAATACTTTAGCAAAACTATGAGTTAAATTCTGATATTATATATTCCTGACAGAAACATTTTGATCATTAGTTAATTAGAGTTATATAAATGAAGGTTAGTTACAGATATGTTTGATTTTCTTAAAAAAAAATTTTTTTTCTAGTTAATAGGACATCCATAACAAAACACCAACTTTCTTTGGCTAAGCCAAAGGTCACAATATATATATAAAATATGTTTTTATTTAAAAAAAAAATACAACTGATGTTAAGAATAGATCCTTCCTATCTTGACAAATTCTCTATAACCAGTATATATGTTCTTTTTACTAACATTTGGAGACCACAATACAACTTCCCAATAAAACAGAAACAGGAATTTCCCAAGTAAAACATACATTTTCATATTAATAGTGATTCTAACACAAATGAAATAAAACAACTATATAAAAATAAATATTTTCTTTATTATTGAACCAATTCAATAATAAAGAAAATATTTTTATATAGTTGTTTTATTTCATTTGTGTTGGAATCATTATTAATTATTTGAAAACAAGATTATGGAAAAAATTATGCTTGTCTATTGTTAAGGATATTTTTACATTTAACCTATTAGGGGCAATTTTCCAATTTAATTAAATTCATTTCAACAATGATGGCAATAAAAAAAAATTTTTTTTTTTTTAAAAACATAGTGGGATGCCAACCAGCACACACAGTGCAAACATTTGCAATCCTCTTGTGAGAAAAAAAAACAAAAATAATAGGGTAATACAATAATAATCATCACTAGAGTTATATTAGAATCCTTCAAGTCCCTTTAAAATATCAAAATAAAATCTATGAGAGTAGAAAAATTTATGGGGCAAGTTTGAGTCAAATTAATGCTGGTCCTTCATGATATATTGGTTTGAGACTTCAGGTGTTGTAAGTCCCTTTTATTCTATCTCAGGTACCCATCATGCAGGCATTCACTCCAGCCTTCTCAATCTTGTAGGGTCCTTCATAGTTACTGAATAACTTCTTATATTGATGTTCCTGCAGGTAACAAACCTGGGGGGAGTACAAAGCAATACTAAAAATCCAACTTTAAACTGACTGGGATATTGTGGCCCCTGTATGCTCCATTTTCACCTATTGTTATATTTTTCTTAGTCTTTTCCAAATCATCATGATTTTACTCCTCTGGAGTAGTAGGTAAAGGAGTTTTAATTAATATTAGTGAAACTGGTGAATTTGTTCTGCATTGTGTTAATATATGTCAAAACTCAGTTCAGTTGATTCAACCCAACTATGATGATTTTCCTTGAACTAAACACTCAATAATCAGTTCAATTCCCTTATCACTCTCTTACATGGGTTGGATCTAGGGTTGCCTATAAAAATTCAAATGTGTCTAACATGTTGAGCTTTCAAACAATCCTTCCATTCTGAAGACAGAAATGAAGTATCAGAATCAGTAAGGTTGGATTCAGATTTTTTGATCATTGGGAATTGAGTTTCTCAAAGCCTTTATCACATAACAAACAGATGCATTTCATACCAAGTATGTGGATACATGTTTCAAATATATCTACATTATGACAGTAAGGGTTCATAAAAATAAATTGCTAAAATCTCATCGTCTTTCTTGGGCAGAATAGATTGTCATTTTCCTCCATAAGATCTATTCAAAAATTTATCTTCAAGCATGCTTAGCATTACTGGAGTCTATCTAATATTGATGTATACATCCTAAGACAGTTAAATACACTATATGCTTATTTTACTAGGATCATAAATGTCCATACAGACAGTATATATAGAAAATTAACTTTTTCTTCAGACAAGAGGGAATAATAATTCTCCATGATTCATTATTACTAACATCAACTTTATGAATCAGTAAGCCATCTGTTAATCTATAGTGAAATAATTTCCCCATCAATCACTGGTTTAATGGTTCATGCTGATCTTGACTTATTGGTTGAACAAAAAATTAGATCTCTCAATTCGGGATCTTGTGACTGTAGATTGACCAAATTTTTCAAATCTTTTTCAAAAGAATCATCTACTGCTAATGTGATTGTGATCAAAAACAGGTTCTCCATGTTTGCACATTGATTTGGATGCTGGATCAGATTTCTGCCTAGAATAACAAGGGCAATATTCTTTCCTAGACAATATTGAACAACATAATTACAGTGCTGCAAAAAGAGTCTCCACTTACTACATGATCATTATTCAAATATCCATATTAAAAAACTCTAGACTTTTATGATCTGTTGTCACTATAATCCACTACCATAACAATAATTTTTTCAAGAAAGAAAAGACTCATACAACTGCCAGTGCTTTTTCTGACACAGAATAATGCAGTTCTGCACCTTTCAGTCAATGACTCAAGAAATATAGAACATGAGGCTTCTTATCTTCATCTAAGTGGAATAATACAACTATGAGTCCATAACAACTACTATCAGTTTGTACATAGAATTACTGTTTAAAGTCAGGAAATGTAAAATAACTTTACCCAGGAATTTATATTTTACAAGATTCATGTTATCTTGATGAACAGGCAACCATTTTGACATGACCAAAAGCAACTGAGACATCTGGATAGTGATCAAAACAATGTTTTTATAAAAAAGGTTGTAAAAATTAGAGTCTGAGAAAGGAGCATAGTTGTTTTTTTTCTGATTCTGGAAAGTTGTTTATCGCAGCAATTTTATTTGGGTGGGATTTGATTCCTTCTATCCCCACAAGATGTCACAGGAAAACTATTTTTACCATAGCATGCTCTTTTTCAAATTTGTTCTTACTATCACATTCCTGAAGGAATAATTTATAGTATTGTAGGTGCTCAGATAAATCTCTTGATGCAATGATAATATCATTCACATACATGATGAGCAGATTTTTAACTTCATTAATTAGGATATGATGAAGGTAACAGATTAAAATTGATCCACTCTTAATTAGCCCAAAATGCATCTTTTGAAAACATATGACTGCCCTCCATATTTGAAAGCAGTGAACATCTGGTCTTGAGGGTGGAGATAAAACTGGTGATCAGATCCATAGCAGTAAATATGTTCTTCCCCTTAAATTTTGACAATAGTTCATGCATGACATGTGGTACATCCTCTTCCAAAATCACCCTGTGATTCAAGAATTGTACATTGAAACAGATGTGAGCTGACCTATCCTTTATCTTAAAGATAACTAATTGATTATTAAACATCAATGCAGACTTCCTAAGGACACCCCATTGCATAATTTGCTGATAACCAATGGATTAATAAACATCAATACAGACTTCCTTATGATATTTTATTCCATTGTTTGATTGATTTGTTTGTCTACTTCACTCCTGTACTGATATGTATCTGACAGGATTTGCATTGAAATGGATCTGAATTGTTCAAGCATATTCTATGAATGTATCATTTAATAATTCCTGATTGTTTTGAAAACATAATCTTGTGTTGACACAATTGGTACAGAGTATTCTGGTTCTCTATATTAAAACCAGCTGATTCATCCAATTTCACCTTGATATAAGCTCAGTCATGTTTATTTCCACATAACTCAGGCCAAATGATTGATGAAGATGTAATATCCAAATTTAATCCACTCTTCTTGGCATGCCATCTGCTTTTCAACATAATCTATAACACAATTATGCCTGTCCATAAATTAGATTCCAAAATCATTTTATGTATTAAACCTGTGATAATCAAAAACACATGCTCCATGGTTACAGAAATCAATCAAACCTTAAGCCATAACTGCCAGGGAATCATTTTGGTTTTATAGCCATTGGCCAAAGTTATCTGAAAAGATTTTTGGAGTTGTAAAAAAGGAACGCATGGACTGGATTCATAAAGCCTATGAAGCAATTTATCAGAGATTATGGATACCTGACCTCCTGTTTCTATTAAAACCATTATCTCAACTTCTTCAGTTAAAATAGTAACTTCTGGAAAACTGCTAATAGTAGGTTGGTCATCTGAGTCTTCAAGTACAAAATTATCTAAGTCAAATCCTAGAGAAATTTAACATGGAAATTAGATCATCCCATCCTGAAATTAGTCATGGGTCTCTGTAGTGAGGAACACTACCATGAAGCCCTGCCTAGTTTAATGGACAGGCTTTACATCCAGCAGTTGGTGTTTTGACTACTATAGTAGCCCTACTATTATTGTAAGGACAACCCCCAGGCTTCACATCTTGACCATATCCCTGGTCTTCCACATAGCCACCACAATCCCTACATGATACCTACCTTCTTGATCCCTAGGCATTTCCTTGAATATGATGTAAATATTGACCCCTAAACTTCTTTAAAGGCTCATCCTCTTATTTATTCTACAAAGCAATAAGAGAGATTTTTGGTCGGAGCTTGATCATTGGTTAGCTTAAATGTCTAAAGACCACCTTACAATTCACTATTGGTGGACACAATATATAGCCAAAATTTATCACTTAATCCATATTTAAATGACACACACATATATATATGCACATATAACTGTTCTTTTAATTAGGGGATGGTAGGAGAAAAGAAGGTAAAATTACTTTTAAATGAATATTTTAAAATGTTATATTAACTAATAATGAAATTGGGATTTAAGCAGCAAATAGAATCAATAAAATAAAATATGAGTCAATTAAGTCGATAATTTGTATTCAATCAGCTTAATTTCTTAGATTCTTTCTATATTTTTACATTTATTGTGATCTAAAATTATTTAAAAAGAAAATGTGCAAAGATTATTTTATAATATTTTAATGAAAAAAACAGATAATAAACACAAGTGAAAGCAAAACATCAGGTAAACACCGATATTTATTGATAAATTAATGAACAATTAAGAAATCTTTTCATCGCAAACTCAAGGAATTAGAAAAAATAATATAAATTAATATTTTTTTTAATAATTGAATTATCTGTAGTTTTTAAAAACCAAAAGAACTAACGTTAAATTTTAATTATATTTGAACAAGTTTTCTTTTATAACTTCAAAATATACACCTTCAAATAAAATTTTTACTCAAAGGTTAAGCTATAATCAAAAATATTAGCAATATAGTTAACCATGGATTTTAAAGTATTTTTATTAACCAATTATAAAACAATACAATACAGTTGTAATCATGACTCTGGCGACTTTATAATAGATAATCACTCCAGGATTATAGAGGTGAAGATCATAGATAATTAAAATAAAAATCACTGCCTAGTGTTGACAACTGCGAAACACCTCAAAATGCCAGCTATAGGCTGTATCAAGCAATTTTTTCTTCAATTAAAAAATACAATGAAATTATTTTAACTAAATTTTGAAAATTATCAAAATCAATAATGGATTTTTTTTTTTTACAAACTAATTCTATAACACAAATTAACATAATTTAGCATTTTAGAAGATTCATAAAAAAAATGCTATTATGTTTTTTTTCTATTGGCAGTATATTAATTGTATCTTCTAATCAAAACAAACAGTTTTTTATTATTTTAAGAAACAATAATAAAACAGGATATGCATAGAAAATAATCTACGTTAATAAAAAAAACATAGACAATCTGAAAATAATCATTAAAAAAAAAAATTGACAATAAACCCCATGAGTGCAGTCTTTTTTATTTAGATCATCTGGTCAGCACTAAAAATATTTTCATGTAAGAAAACCTAAGTGATGAAAAACTAAAGAGAAACAATCCTGAGTGCAGAAAGCATTGGATAAAAGAGAAAAAATATTTTCGTTTACAAACCCAAACATGAACTGAAAATAAAAAGCAACAACTTGCTTTAGAAATGATGTTAAATAAAGTTCAAGATATAATTTTTTATTTGAAATAATAATAATTTTTCCCAGGACTTCGTTTTTATATATATCAAAGTGTTAACCGGGAAGTGAACCCTAGCCACGCTAACCGCTACGCTTGACTTCGTTTTGTATACATATTAAATAATTGTTTTAGAACATAAAATTATAAGTACAGTTGTATTATTCTATGTTCATTTCAATAATAATTTATTAACAATATATAGTGATTACATCCTGATGAAAATAAAATTGTACAATAACATGATTATATTAATGTTCTGTTTGACATCAGACTAGAATGTATTATGTGAACACAACTGTTATACTACTTAAGTAGTTGGGTATAGTGAAGAAAGTTTGTATAGTGTGTGAGATACCAAGAACTTGTTCAATTAGTCTTAAAATTTTGGAGAAAGAAAGTAATTATTTTGTTTTAAAAATCTAAATGTGTCAAATAATAATTATTTACTTCTTTATTATTTTTTTATATTGTCAAGGGTCTTATAGTGTAGAAGTAGCACATTCACCTACTTATCGTCTGAGTTTAAATCTGGATCAAATGAAAATCAAAACATTTTAGGTTTCATCAAAAAACAGGATTCCCCATCTCCCCAGATATATTCCCCATAACTAATTCAGATAACTATCAAATATTGGTCAGTTAAGTTAATGATTAGTTTTCTTTTTAGCTAAAGAGTAAAATAGAAAACCATTCACATTCTTGCCAATTAATAATTGATAAGCTTAGGAATGTATTAATTTTCACTATTCTTTATAGAAGATTTGTTGGATGACCTTTATTCTACAGTTGGTATTTAGAGCCTGTTTTATATTTTTACATTGTCAAATAAATGATTGGTTGTTTCAAATATGTACTAAATCATTTTCACATCAGCAGGCACTTGCATCAAATATGATAAAACAACAAAAAAGATAAAACAAAAAATAATAGTATTAACAATCATATACTATAAATATAACTGTACAAACCAATCTGTGAACTATAAATATGTCAACACATTGGTTTATATTATTTTGTTGTAGTTCTTCAATGTAATTATTTTCAGCCATATCCTTCAAATAAAAATAATCAACCTTGCATTTTTTTTTTTTTTGGAATGCCTTTAACTATCTCTATTATGAAAACTATGTTCAAGTTTATTATAAAACACTCTCTTAAAAAGAATTGCACTGACCATTGATATCACATATCTAATCTAATTAAGATGTGATTTTACAATAGTGAATTCTATAGTATTGTATTCAGCAAGTTAAAAAGATACTGATTGATAATACAGTTTTGCAATTGTATTTTTAAAATTTTATGGAGTGTCCTTAAATAAAACTTTTTTAATGTTTTTATGTTGTTTTGATAAGATGAAAGTTTCACTTCTACATGATAAATTAGATAAAATAACATCACTATATATAGATAATTTAGTTACAGTAATTACTTCACTGTGAAAACTCCTGTTTTTTTTAATTTGTTAAAAGCACTCACAGAACATTGGAGTCTGTACTTCACCTCAACTTTAAAGTCTGCCTTTCTAATTAAAAAGCTACTAAAATATTTAAATTGGCTTACACTGTTAAACTGATAATCATAGAAGCTAAAAGTTGCAGAAGATTAGTTTCCATCAGTGGATTATAAAGAACATGAGTTTTTTGAACATTAATTACTAATTAATATAATCAATAAATTTTCCAAGCACATTAGTTATATCATTATATTACCCTTTTGCAGACATAAAAAGTATCAATTTGAATATGAATATGATTATATATATAATCATATTACAAAACATTTTCATTCAAATATGTTACTCAGAATTATTTTCAAGTAGAATCATAATAACTTATTTTAATAAACTTGCAAATATTTTAAGTTTGTTAAAATTTTATTATGAGTCTGCTTGAAAATAATTCTGAGTAATGTATTTAAACAAGAAGGTTCTATGATATGATTATAATTCTAAATGTTGGATATCTAGTAAAAGTTATTTACATGCTGTTAAAATTAGTAATATATTTATATATAACTATTAGAAATCAGTCAACACTTATATATAAAAATTGTAACCTTTTTATACTATACAACAAAAGCAGATAACCTAACAATAAAAAAATATATATCTTTACTGAATATTATTTTATTACTACAATTAACATAAGATATGCTATAGAAAAGGTTACAAAGCATAGGTTTTAACATTGCTAAGTACATAAAATATACACCACAATAGCATTGCTATGCTATTATAGAAACTCTCCAGATATTTTTATGCTACAATCATTAGGAAAATTTCCATAATAAACAATGATTAACATAATAATTTTATAGTTGAATAATTATCAAGACTATTTACATCATTATTTATTCTCTTATACTTACAATAAACTATAATATAATAATTTAAAAGACACATATTAAATTGATCTAATTGATTATTGAGCCATCTTATTAACATCTCAGGGATAATGATTATTCTTTCAACAACAGCAACAACAACAATAATAATAATAATAGTCTTGCATTGGTGGTCAAGAGGTCAGTATGACTGCCTTGCACTTACAGGCAGTTGCACCCGGTTGTGGGTTCGCGTCCCGGCCGATGCTATGACATTTAAAAAAATAAATAATAATAATAATAATAATAATAAAAAAAAAAAAAAAAAAAAAAAAAAATAAAATAAAAAAAAAAAAAATAATAAAAAAAAAAATAAAAATAATAATAATAATGTAATAATTAAATTTTTTTAAAAAAATTTTTTTTATTTTTTTATTATTTAATTTTTAAATAAAAATTTATTAATAATAATAATAATAATAATAATAATAATTATTATTATTATTATTATTATTATTATTATTATTATTATTTTTTTTATTATTATTATTATTAGATAATTGGATAAGAAGTGGGATTTTATTGAAATCCAATTACCTAAATAACAATAAAACTCTTATTTATAGATATTAACCAAAAACAACTATTTAATAATATCTATAGTTTTAATACTATACCAATAATCACAAATAAATTATTAAATTACATTAAACGAATAATTCATGAAACACTTTTATTACTTAGCCGTACACTTATACAAATAATAATAATTAAGCAGAATAATCATTTACTGGTAATCAAATCACTTATTATTGATCAAAATGTAATATTATATAAATCAATCTTTATACAGACTAATTTTTTTTAGCATTAAACCATAATATTTATCTTTCCAAATAAACATTAGAAATTGTTTTACTAATTTTATTTAGTTTAAATAATGCTGTAATTAAGACTTAATCATATTGAGAAACTTTTATTACACTGTTATGATCTTATAATTTTATAAAATCTAAACTAACTTTAAAATTATATATGTGACTTTTTTTAAATAAGATAAAATTTTATAATGCTCTGAGCATAGAATAATTTCTTATATTTAAATTTCAGATATTTATCTAGTGCATAAATTTTTAATTAAATTAACAAATAAACTGCATATTACTTTTCTTAAATTATAAATCAAAAATGGTAGTCATTTGATTTATTAAGTTTTAATTCTTGAATTGAAATTTTCTGACAAAATATCCAATAAATAAAATGTATATGAAAATTTTAATGTGTTATGTACTGAAATATGACATTGTGATACTTAAGACTCCATAAAGAAACGACATTAATTGTCTAGTTTAAATCAAAACCATATATTTATTTAAAACAATTAGGTATTTATAACATTTTCTATTATACATTACAATTAAATTATTTTTACAACTTATATTAATATCTTAAGATAATTGCATTTATACATTAAAATAAAAAATAAATACAATCATCCTTTCATTGGTTTCCTCATATCAGTATCATTTGATGAATAAAAAAAATAAACAATTATTTTATATTATTAACATTCCAGTTCATATTAAAAATTATTTAATTGTCATTCATATTTCAATAAATTTTAGCAATTACATTATTCCAATTCTGCTTAGGTGGTAGATTGCTTAACATTTATTCAAATACAATGTAGTATAGATTTATAATTATTATATTATCAGTTGGTCCAGATTATCACCTCCCACACATATATACTATAAATGCTCAGATATATATTAAGATAGACAATCTTCATATATATATGTGGGAGATGATAATCTGGACCAACTGATGATTGCTGGTTTAGCATGAAATACGTATATTGGTGATTATTTATCTTTTCAGCATATATGTGCTTGAGTGCATCGGTGTTATTAGATAGAGTGGAGAGTGATGGATCATCTGAAAGTCTGTGCTCATATACCCTATATTACATATATAGACACAGGTATATAATAAGCCTGTGTTTCAGTTATTAATTATTATATCAATAATATTATTATTTACTGAATTATCTTTTATACCTTTATATTGTTTATGCAATATAAATAAGATACTTTTAATAAATACTTGAATTAAGAATATGTTTTAATCTTATACATTTATATATTACAGTTATCCAATGTACTTCTTTTACTATATTCATTATGTATGATCTTACTATCATTATGACAATATCTTATTCTATTTTATAACAATCTAAGTATATTTGTTTTGCATGTGGTTATTTCTTTCTCTTTAAACTATCATTATCAACTATAGGAAGAAAAACTATAAACTCCTATACAAATTACTTACATACCATGTTTACCTATAATGCACTATTTAAGATACCATTTAGGATAAGAAACTAATTTAAAATTTTACATTGTAGAAATGGAGACAAGTAACATTTCTTTTTCAACCATTATAATCTTGGGTAGTCATTAGTACTTCACTGATCTTAGCATTAGAATCATGGCTTTTTATCTGAAGCATTTATAAAAAAGGGCAATTATCTGTCTTATAAAATCCTCATAAATTAAGATTTATTCTTCAGGATGACACTTCACTATCCTGAAATTTTAAACTTATCCAATCTACATTTATAAACTTTCAGCAACAGCATAGATTATATTTCCCATCTAAGTATATAACTTTTATCTTCCTAGCCTTTATGAATCTTTAATTATAATAGATCATTTGCTAAAACAAATAACATTTAGCAAATGACAAACATTATATGATACACTTACTACTTTACAATATTTGAGATCAATGTTCAATATCATCAAATACTACAGACATGTTATTCCAGTCATTACTTATAATATCATACATATCTTGTACATTTATGTTTTATCCTAGAAATATAGCTTTTTTCTTGATTCATAACTATTTATTCTGTATCATGGGAATATATTCTAGTATAATAAATGAATAATCTAATATACCACCTTTCTTATGAATAAATAATTATCTTTTTGCATATTAAAATACACAATAATAATTTTACCAAAATTACCCATTACTGTCCTTCAACTTTTTATACATCCATGAAATGATTTATGTAAAATATATACACATAAACATAGGACATACCTTCATTTTTTTAAAGTCTTAAAATCTAAAATCATTTAAAAATTATATCAATATTAAAAAAAATTAATAAGCATATAGATTAATTAACTATTTTCCTTATTGTCCTTTTAAAAAATGCATGTTATAAACCCATAATATTAATATATATAAAAAATTTAGATTGAAAACTTTTTCAATCATTTTTTTTTAAAAAAAAATTTCCCAAACTCTAAACAGTAATTATCATGATGACAGTTGGTGGTTTTAACTTCATCGCTTGTTGCTGTTTTCTCTCCTCCATTTTGCAAATTCATTGCTTAAAAAGCACAACATTTTAAAGAAAGAAAAAAATATCCATAACTAATAAATGTTTCTTAAACTCCTTAGTGCTCTTCAATGTTTATTATAGGATCCTTAACTTGAATTTAGTGCACTTAATATCTTAAAAAATAATTATTTTAAAGTACTTTTTTAATTATTATATTATTCTATAAAATTAGTTATCCATATTATTTAATATAAGCAATAGTTATTTTTCACATTCCACTTTATCTTTGTATAAAAATACTCATTAATCAAATTTATTCAAGGCTTTTAAAAGTATAGTTTAGTAAACTCTTAGGTTTTACTTTCCTTTCATTGTGCAAGTTATTCTATCTAACATAATGCTTTTCAAAAATTAAGTTCATAATTACTATTAGATAGCTAACTTAAAATTCTATAAAGTGTTTTAATAATTCTATAACAATTATTCTTTTTTTAAAAAATAAAGATTCCTTAGTAAATTAATTCTTATAATCATTAAAAGAAAGAGATAACAAAACACATTCTTACACAAACATATTTGTAAACTAGTTGAACTTGTTGACAACCAACTTCCATTTTTTCTTGAGAATAATAATACTGTGTACCTTTGCACTTTAAATAGTAACTATGGTTTGACTATAATTTAACAGTAAGAAAGGATTAGTTCCCACTCAAGAATAATTTATTTCTCCATAATCACTCTATAATCCTTTTAAATCATATTGTATACAATTATCCAGCTTGTTAAAGATAACTTATTTCAAATAAAACATGATAAAATTTACAAATTTTAAGGAACTAACAGATATAGGTTAATTAGTTCCCATTGTTTCTTGAATTCTTTCCTAATTTTGTCTGCTCATCCCTTTTTATGTTGTAGATAATATGATATCAGACTATTAATTAAATCAATCTCATAATCCCCTATTTTTAATTAACTGAAAAGTTCTTGAATAAATTAATTTTGTCTACAATTTGTAATAATAATAACAAAATACAATAACATTAATAAAATATTTAAACATTTAAAAAATAAATATAATTGCTCTTAAATTAAATATAATTATAATTTTTATTCTTTGTAATAATTATCTATTCAAATTTAAAATACATAATTAAAATTATATTATAAAATAAAATTACTATTTAAAAATTATAATATTAAAGAATTTGATATTCTGGTTATAATAAAAATATAATTTCCAACAAGGAAGTGAAATTCATTTATTCTTGTTGAATAAGATTCTGCACACATATCCACACACACATTTTTAGAGAGTCACTATAATGAAAATTAAATAAATATTCCTAGTAAAACTATTATAAGTTTGCTGAATATTATAAATTTTGATAGATGTAATTTAGATATACTTATTACTATTAAATAAAATTGCATTTGAAATAAATATGACATTGAAAGTATGTATAACTATTATAAAAGGTGTCTGTTAGTTAAATTGACATAATCTTATGATTTATATTATATAAATTAAGCTTTTAATAAACTATGCACATTAAAATTACTATTGATATGACTATACACTTTATAAATTTGAAATTTTTATATGTAAAATCAAAACTATTTTCTTTCAAATAGCTTTTGAACTAAAATATTACAATATATATATATTGCAATGGAATATTTATGAAGTAATATCATGATGTGTAAATTTAAAAAGAGTTTAAACAATCCCATATCTAAGTATGGATATTACATTGATATGTCACTTTATTTTATTTATTAAAAACTGGTCTCATTGATTTTGATGATGGTTGCATTAATCATCCTGATTATCACAAGGTAATTAATTGTTCAAGAGGGCTCAGTGATCACCTATCTCAGTGGATGCCACATTCCAAATTTTCAAAAGGGCTGTCTGTCTGTACAAAACGCCATCCAACTTTAGGATTTCCATTCTGCTCTATTCGCTTAGCCAGAATAACAAAGAAATTGCAAGCATTATGATTATGTAAGTAATGTTTGCACATATACTTCTATATCAAAAATAATGTGTTTACTTTATATATAGAATTGCTATTAAAAATAAAGAATATCATTAGATTATGATTTTAAATAACAATATACAATTTATTATCAAATAATTAATAAAAGATAAAAAATATTTATTATAATTAAATATTCCATAATTTAATGAAATCTAGCAATATTCACACTTGCTGTGAATTTCATAAAAAATATAATTAGAATATCGAACTAAAACATAAAACTTATGATTTAAACTATATGATTGGAAAAATTGTATTTAATAATTCTATTCAATAATGATACATTAAATTATTTCTTAAAACTAAATGATACAAAATCAAATACATAAATAGTCATAAATAGTATTTAAAGAAAACAAAATTAAATGTTCATAAAATTTAATTAAAAAACTTAAAACCATATTTTTAATAAGATTGAAAAAAAAAAAAATTCAAAATTATTTGAATTTTTTTAAAAGAAAAATTCCATGAAATATTATTTTGAATAACTATAACTTTTATTAGAATAACTGACATAATTTTGAGTTATAATATCAATAAAACCTGTACATTACTATTGTATTTCTCCATACTCCAATTCTCCCATCTTGTGCAAGCTTATACAAAATGGAAAAACTAGAGAAGAGAATTAGGTACTAATAATACCAAATCGGATGAAAATCATTGAAATCTTGCAGAAGTAGATGTATATACTGCTTTTGAAAGTTTCCTTTTCAAATAAAAATTCACTGATAGATGTATATAACTAAATTGCAGAATTTATGAGAAAGTCAATATGACTTTTAAGCGAGTTTATAGTTCAGAACTTAAAGTATTCTGATAGGTATAAGCAACAGACATTCATTCAGCATTCTCATTAAATCTCTTAGCATGATATCCAATCCACTTTTGAAGATTGCATGTAGGGAAAGCTAGCCATAGTCAAAATCCAGGTTTGCACTCAACACTTCATATTAAACACATTAGCTGCTAAAGTGACAAAAATTAATGATTTTTCTCAATCCTGAAATTCTTGAATTTTAATAAATTCTATATAAATCAACGATTTAATGCTAAAATATCCTGATAACAATATTCTTGGTTTAATATATGGGCTGATTAAGACTCTTCAGTTTTAAAGATAGATTTCTGGAATGGAAATGTACTACAATAATTTTTCAGTCAATTAGTATTGATGAGAGTAAAAAAAAATGATGAAAAAACAATTTGTCTCTTTTATAGATGCATCACTTGTCCAACTCAATTTGTTATTCTGGATTCCATAGACTAACTTAACTTGTTTTCTAAACTGAGTATGGTCCCCTCTCCCTTTTTTTTTTGTTTTTATAGATAACATCAATTTTTGTTTTTTGCAGAAAAAGAAATAAAATGATAAAACGAAATTGACAATATGAATTTACAATGTTATATATTGAATTTAATAGTATAAGTTTATTATTTAAATCTTATATTTATAATCATGTCTATAAAAACTTTATATTGTCTATCACTGAAAACTTGTTAGATAGTTTCACTGACTTTTCAAATTCTTGTTATATTACAATAATTACTTTATAAATATCATGTTTTATTTATTTTATTCTATATTATGTAATAAAGCAACATCTTTCCTGAACAAGTGACTCCCCCTCCCCCCATGATATTATTAAAATACAATTTAGCCGATTCAGCATGATCAGAAAAATATTTTCATAGTCTACTATATGTAAAAATACTCATATATGCTCACTTATTTATTTAAACAGTTTGTTTACTATTAAAGGACTCATTTATTTCATGCATAAATTATCAAATAGTAATCATTTCTTTCCAAATAATCTTAATCCAACAAATGTCTTTTAAAATTAAATATGCCTGTTGAAAAAAATCATGGCTCTTCACATATACCACTAGAGCATACTGTACTATCCGGGTTTAGATTTAAAGGCATTGTTATAGTTAAAAAACATTGTCATGATTTTATATGTTACTATTTAAAATCAGCAAGTGATCCTTTTATCTTAATTTTGGAATTATTGTAATACACCCAAATGCAAAGTAATAATTCACAATTTACTTTTATTTTATTTATTTTTTAAAATTAAAACGATAAGTAATTTACTACATTTAACTTAATATTTTACTAGAAAAATATTTCTAAATCTAATCTAATGACATTTATTTTGATAGGTTTTACAGTAACGTTTTGTCTGCATATTTTAAAAACAATAGATTTAGATAAATAAATGACAATTTATTATTATATATGTGTGCAGATCTATGTGCATGCACAATTGAATTATTGTGAATTTAAAATCATGTATATTTTAAAGTGATATTGTTATTAAAAGTAAGTCAAAATATAATAATCTTTTTGTAATATAATAATACAAACAAATGTATTTTATTTTTAAAATTTAAAAAAGATTTTGTCAAGAACATTGCTCTGTTTGTAAAGTGAATGATAATTCGCTTTTAAATAAAAAAGACAAATTTGTGTTTCATACTAGACTGTATTTAGGTCAATGGCCTAAATGTTACATCAATAAATAAACAATATAAAAGCCTGTGAATGAACTTAAGACTTACTCTCTTTTTCTATATTACTTATCTCTATCAGTTCAGTTAGTACACTGTGTTAAGTGTTAATTTTAAAAAAAAAAAACATGATTCATATTTTTAAAAATGTTTTCTTTTTATGTAAATACCACAATGAAAACCTAAGCAGGAAATTGGCATTTACTTCAAAGAACAATTTTAGTCTTTTAGAAGGTATCCATTTAAACAACTAAAGAAATAAAATTTATTTAACTGCATTCTAGAGGAAAAGTTATAAAATTCTTTTAAGGTTAATTATGTGAATTAATATATACAGTATTTGCATTTATGTGTGTTTCAAGGAACCAATACTTTGCTAAGGATGATAATAATAATTTGTCAAATAGATAATAATTTTGAATTTGATAAATAAACATTTAATCATTTAAAAAAGGATAAAATAATATTTGTTATTTAACATCAACTACAATGTGAATATTGCTATATTATTAAGAATTATTCATTAAATAAACTTCAGATACTTTAAAAAGAAACAAGCCCTTGGAAATTACTGTAGTTTAAAATATCATGATTTCATAGGTTTTCTATGTAGATTTTCTCCATGAGAACTTAATAAAAAGTAACTTAAAGACTGTGGAATTTTTGTATAAAAGTATTGATTAGTGTCCAAGCAGATTATATGCATTATTTATGTAATTACAATTTGTATTATTATTGCTGTTGTTTTTTAAAGATCATTTAATATATATATATGTGTGTAAGTGAACATATAGATATATAATTAACCAAAAAAAAATTAATAACTAATTCTAAATTTATATTTAAACAATAATAATAAATTTTCATGTAATAATTTTGTTTTTGTTTGTAAATGATCAGTGGACAAATTGAAACAAATTAGCATATTGTCTATTTCATATATATATATATATTGTAACCTTATATTTGTTCCAGATAGGGTTAAACATCCAATATAGTACTTTAAACTACTCCTTGAGACCGGCCTACCATTCAATACCTCTTTTCAGAATTTTGACCAATCATAGCTTTTAAATTAAATTGTGCAAAATAGGTAAGTGTTACTCTTACAGGTATCATTTCATTCTTTCCACTATTTTGTTGGTTTTAAAATGATGTATGTATTTTTTTCTCTATGATGAAATCTGGATTTTTTTATGAATTTTTTTTTTAAAATGCAATTTTTAATAATTTTTTTTTTCATTTTTTTTAGATTTAGTAGTCAATTGTTTCATTTCTGAAATAGATTCTCTCACTACTTGTTTTAGTTCTGATTTGGATATGAGTTTATGCTAGAGCCTTCTTCATGACTGGACTCAGATTCAATTTTGAACAATAACGTTTATGAGTCATGCATGCCAGAGCTAAATTTTCCCATCACCCATGAGTATTCAATTAGTGTTTTTTATTACATTTTTAATATAAAAAAATATATGATTACATGTGTGTAAAAAGCAGTTCTGAAGTGGTCAATCTTTCAACCCATGAGTTGAATGCATTTTTAGACATGGTGATTCAAATTTGTAGTAGACCATGTATGAATAGATTCAAATCCAATTAGTCTAAAAAAATTATTGCATCAATCAGGATGACCTGAGATCAATTTATTGGAATTGTAAGCAATTTACATTCCAAAATAAAAACACATCTAGACCCAGACTCAAAATCATATATACATAGTCCTGAAATAGATAAGATATATCATGATTTTATTTATATGATCATTCATTTATTGCATGATTACAGCAAACTTGTGCTTATTTGTTACAATTTTGTAATCTCTTGATTTTTTTCAGTTTTAGGTGAGACAGTTTGAGCTCTAGCCATTTACTCAATGTCTGGAATTTATAATGTTTTACAGTATCTTCACCATCAATTTTCTCATGTACTTTTATATAATATGTATTTTTGATTACCTTTTATTTCATTGTATTTACATTTATTTTATTTTTAATATTTTGAAAAGAAGAATATTTTATATACCTGGAATCTAGATCTAATATAGGGGATTTGAACACAGACTTTCAAGCTCCTTCAGCCATCCATTTTATCTCATACATCAGTTGATCTAGATCATCATCTTCCACCCATATATATAATCAGTACTCATTACTTAGTTTTTATTCATTTTATCTTAGAGAAATTTCCATTTGATATTCAGTTTTTGAGTACACTTTTTTTACTTGAAAAGAATATATATTTTAGGTTGCCACCTCCCCCCATTTTTCAATAATATAATAATTAATTATATTTTTTCATACATTACAATTTACTAAAGTCCTCTTTGCATAATATCTTATGCACTGTTCTTACTGTTATTTTTTTTGCCCCCAATAAAACCAAACATATTTCTAACAGATACCCTGCATGGAAGGGCAAGATCTGAGTCTGCTAGTAAAAATGAAAGTGACCAATTGGCTTGTTTTTATAATTTTTACACTGAAAAATTATCTCAGGTAATTTAAACTATATATCTTTTTTTTTCAGCATTTTATGACAAATATGATGAAGCTGTCTACAAAAATGTCATTTTAACATTTACATTTCAAAATTTAAAATTTGTGAACCAATGTAAAAATAAACATTTTTAAAAGTATTAAAAATCTTTTTTTTAATTTTTTTTTAGAGATAATGACTATTTTATCAACTTTGTTACATTTTTTCATATTTGCTCTTTCTAGCAATGTATATATTTTTACGTTTATTGTATTCAAATAAAAGATACGTTATAAATTATATTTGTTGTATTTTTTTTTTAATTCAATGACTTAGGTATAAAAAGTTTTAAATTAATTTAAAAAAAAAATTATATTTTAATTTAAATAAAGACAATTCTTTTGTTAAATAAACTTTATTATTTTAAGCTGTATAAAATCCTATTTATGCATTTTAAATTATATTAATAAAATTTGTGCTAAAATGTATTTAAATGCTACTCAAATATTAAGTAATTCATTTAATAGTTATTTAAAGTTATAATTTGTTAAATTAAGCTTAAATAAAACTAGTTTCAAATGTATTATATTTTGAATGAATTTCAATAGAAAGTTGTTTTATTTTTTAAAATATTAACCTATAATAAATTTCATAATTTCTTTCAATTACTTTCTGTTATATATGTGAAAATGTGTGAACATAGGTGTTGGAAAAGAAAATTTAAGATAATTTATCTTTAAAAGTGTTGATTATCTTTTAAAAAGTAATATATTTCAAGAGTAAATGATATTTATCAGTGAATGGTTTAATCATAATTCTTTGAGAATTCTTGAATTAAATAAAAAGGTATTTATTACTCTAAATAAAATAAATAATTTTGGTTAGTAATTAAAATAAAATTAATTATATATTTTTTGTTTTAATGTCTAGACATCTTAAGGTTAAATCTATTTTTAGACATCTTGATTGATAAAAGGGTAAAATTGTATCAGTTAATTTAAAAACCTCATTCCAATATTAAGTGCTGAATGTTTAAGTAAGATGACATATACATTTTGCTGTATTTCAAATAAACACATGCAAATTTAAAAAAGAAAAATTGGAAAATAAATTATTACTTTTATTTCAACTTTTACTCTAATGTTAACTTTTTTTAAAGAGACCAATTTTAATTAAGTATTATTTTATTATTTTAAAAATGTATTGTTAAAATTTTAAAATCATTTAAGCAGATTTTCTTTGGATGATGCATGCTCCAATTACTAATGGACAGTATGATTAAGCTAAAATATACAAAGCTTTATTGTTACAGAAGAATCTTCAAAGCATCATAAATATTAGGAACTATTACAATAGACTGCTATGCTGGAGAAGTGATATGTATCTTTGTTTAACTTTTAGCCAATTCTAGACTTTAAAAAAACCCAGTTTATTAAAATTTAATTCTTCAAATTGTTAAATGTCACATAAACTAATTATAGAGATTAATATATTTGCACTTATACTCTATTAATTGTCTTTATTAAAAGAAGTTATTTATTTGCAAACAATTGTAAAATGAAGCATTATTATTACAAAAACAGTATTTAAAATTGTTATAACTACAATTATTAAAACAAATGCTATAATGAATTATTTCAAAATTATCATAAAACCAAAAAAAGAAATGAAACAATCATTTTAGAAGTCTTATTTATTTAAGATAAAAGATAATA
Organism: Epiperipatus broadwayi; assembly: GCA_028023455.1. Lineage (NCBI taxonomy): Eukaryota > Metazoa > Onychophora > Udeonychophora > Euonychophora > Peripatidae > Epiperipatus > Epiperipatus broadwayi. The sequence goes on along the minus strand of JAQFVV010007187.1, from coordinate 5,893 downwards.
TTATTCCTGCTTATCTTTTTATTGTGTTAAAGAAGATATTCCAAAAGAAATATTATCTAGGAATTCATTGATTTATCTAGCTAAAATATATTTATTATTCTGCAGAAGAGAAATAACTTGAAATTGCATCATTTTATTAATTCTGGTAAACTACTGTATAAACTTTTGTTTTGGCAACATCACTCTTGTTTATTTAAAATTTTAATTTTACTTGTTCTGCTCTTCTCTTCATTTTAAAAATTTAAATATGAACAATACTTCAAGAAATTCCTGCTCTTATTTATTTATTTGCTACTTATGTGTTAATAAAATTGTGCAACATTGTATCTTTATAAAGAATGGTCAGACTTCTAAGTTCAGAGAGTTGTTTTTGTTTTATTTAAATGAAAGAACTCATAAATTCTCAGACTTTATTGAAATGATGTTATATAAGTATAGTGAGTTTTAAAAAGTGATTATTATTTTATTATAACTATTATTTATGTATTATTACTTTATTATGTTTTGTATTATATTGGGTACATTTATGATAATATACCTTTTAGAATAGAAATTGATATGAGCAAATTTCCAAGTAAAAAGTTATAATTACAAAATTTTAAAAGTTTTCAGAATTTATATTCCAGTATTATTAAAGCGTGTTAATGTGCACAGGGTAAACTGTTATTCTATGCTTTGTATGCAAATGAATGTATTATTAGAGGTTGATATGTGAGTGGTTGTAGTTATTTAATTCCTATTTTATGATATTCCTTTGCAATTATTTTATATCCGTTTGCATATTTCTTTAGTCAGAGTATATATATTTATGTGTATATGCAAGTAAGTGGGTTAAATTTCCATGTATTATATATAATCTATTGTCTTATTTATTCATTTATTGGTATTCTGTCCATTGTCAGGTATTAATTGTGGCAATTATGTTGATGGTTTCCATTGCCTTGAATTCTATTAAGTTCGTTCAAAGTAGAGATTATGGCTTCTTTGGTACTTTCAGGTCATGTAATTGGGTGTCAATTTATTTATTATTGTCCATTTATCCTTTAATATTATTAGTATGTGTTTTTATGTAAGTACATTTAAGGCATGTTCATATATAAAATTATTTAGCTCTATTTTAAGTTATCTTCAGGTACATTAATTCATTGATAGTATTGAGCACACATAAACAAGTAAAACCTATATGAATTATTTATATAGCTAGTTTCATAATTTAATTATCATCAGTTATTGGCCTGTTTAATAAACTATGAACTTTTTAAATGCAATGTAAATTTAATTATTATTATGTTTGAAGATTTACTTGAGGGATATTTTATACTTTATATATAAATACTTATATCATCAGAAGTTTGTACTGCTATATCTACTGCTTATTGTATTAATTTATTATATTATATTATTAAATTCATGTCATAATATAAATAAATATTTTTTATTCATTAAATACATTTATGGTTCATTGTCATCATCACACCAATTTATCCAGAAAATCCAATTAATAAAGTTATGTTAAACATTATTGAACTTGGGAGTACATTTCAAAAGTAACATTAAAATTATTTATTCAATTTATTTATTTATTTTTCTTTATACCTGCATCATCTGAAATAAAATATGTTGTTTTGTCTTTTCTTATAAGTGTATTTAAGCCAATAAACATCACATGATCACCATTTCTTATGATTGCTTGCTCTTAACTGTTATTAAAACAGGCAAAACTCTCTATACATATTGCCACTCAGTGCAAGCCAGAGTAATCATCAATGGATGCCAGAAGGCTTGTGCATAAAATACCCATCTAGTGACTACTCATCCAATATCCCCAGATTAGTTTCTGGCTTGTGGCTTTTGTCAGTGAGGCACCTTGGATCTGAGAGCACTGCACCTAGATCTTTACCATTTGTTCATTATTTATCAATATCAAATTTTAAACTTTTATTTATAAGTGTCAAATTTTCTACACACACCCACTTGTGATAGCAACTAGTTCAGATAAATACATTAATAATATATTACTAATTATTTATTAAACCAGAGATTAGGTCTAATCCAAATATAAATTTTAAACCTCAGTTAAGAATTTATCAAATTTTAAACTTTGATTTATGTCAATTTTTTTACACATTCACTTGCAATAGTAACTAATTCAGATAAATACATTAATGATTATTATTAATTATTTATTAAACTAGAGATTAGCCCAAACCTCAGTAAAGGATTATCTGTTATTTTAATTATACATAACATATGTGCAATTTGAGAATCAGTTGACATTTTTCAAATATCTTCATATGTCTATGTATAATTAAAAATAGATATATTAATGTTTAATTAGAATTTAAAGTTTATATATGAGCCAGAGATAATCTTTAGTTTAATAAATGATTTGCAATAACCATTTACGTATTTATCCAAAATGATTGATGTCAGAATGGTGAATGTAGAAGGTTTGCCACTTGTAAGTCAAAATGTAATAAAATGGGTATTGATAAATGTTGAAACAATGATAAAGGAATGTGAAAGAAATTGAGATCTGGATCAATTTGTGAATGCTAGTTTAATATAAAATGCACATTTTGGGAGTTACTTGTCTTTTTTAAATGTTTTTGATCAAGTGTTTAGTGAAGCTTTAATTATGTGAACCAAACTTCACCTTGATATGCAAGTTTGAACATTAAGTTTATTAGATATATTTTATATGAAATAATAAAAAATAATAGCACAAATATTAACCACCTCACATTTTAACATTTATCGGCCTATCCCAAGTGAAAATTTGAGTTAATAGTTTAACATTTTACTTTAAAAGTTAAATCTTCATTTAATATTATAAATCAATAAGTTGACTTGATTTACTATAAATTTAAATTCCCAAAATGAAAAAATTCTGAAAAATCATATTTAAAACTTTTCAAATATAAAAAAAATGTATAAAATGTGAAATACATAATGTGAACAATGACTTTATTTTTATTAATTCTTTGTCATAATGTTATTGTAAAAATAAAAATAAAAATTTATGAATAAATTCTAATTTTTAAACCTGAATGAATTAATATAAAATCATAACAAATTTGTAAAACATTTTTCTGAAAGTGATAATTCCATTTATATTTATTAAGTTAACATAAAAATTCAGAACTACCACTGTTTGACAGAATGCCATGACTGTAATAGTCAATGCTTTTAATTTAATATTACTTCAAGTTTTTTAAATTGTATTTTTAAAAATATGATTTTCAAAAAAATCTAAGTATAAACATGAACATATTTTTCCTAATAATTAATTACAGATTATTAAATACATTATACAATTATGCAATTCCTCCTCTTATTGTTGAAAAAAATAGGAAGTTCTTAACATTCATATTCAAAAAAATCAACCAATCAGTGCTCTCTAGTTTTGTCAGGCTCTTTTCATCTTATTCTCCATATATGCTTTGTAGACTGTTTGTGGACTATTACCATCTTCAGATTTTTTAAAACTAATAAATCAATATAACCATAAATAGTGATAAAGTAAAACAAAAAAGTGATTAAACTTATAGCACAGAAATGCCATCACAATATTCCATAAAAAACAAACTGAAGCATTATAAGAACTAAATTATAAAGACAACCAAGCAATTTATATGTAGACATATTAAACAGAAGAACAAAATAAAAAGTTTCTAGCAAGTTCAAAATAGTTTCAAGTAATTTATAAATGACTTTTATATAAGAGATTTATTTATTAGATAAATAATAGTATTTTATAATTTACAATTAACAGTAGTTTTATTAAATATAAAAGTCAAGAAAGCATTATTTATTCAATAATTATTCAATTTAATATTAAAAACAATGTTTTAAATTAATTTCATATAAATTATTGTAACCACACGTATGGCTAAGATATATGTATATAAGAATGCATGCATTTTGACATACTAATTTTAAGTAAAAATTATTTTGTTTAAATAAATGATTTTCTATTTTCAATTTTAAAATCCAGACAGTTTTAATTAAATATGATGAATTCTGGATATTACTTCTCTTTCCAATAGTTAGTTTCAGGTATTTAATTTTAATAATCAGCTACTAGAGAAAGAAATTTAAAACTTATAAATTAGTATGTAAAGATGTTTGTAGCAGTTCAATCACAAACTTAATTTAATTTCATTCTTTGTCAATTCTCCAAACTGCTTTAAAAATTATTCCACTTAAAATGAATCTTTCTGGTATCAGAAACTTTAGCAAAACATTAAGTTATGCTTTACCAGGCAAACCTAAGTTTTTTTTCTTCTCAGCTTGAATAAAGTTTTACAAAATCTCTTCAAAGTCAACCATTTTTCAAAGAAATGCAAGTAAAAACTTGAACTATATTTTAACTTTACATATAGAATATAATAATTAAATAATATTTAAGATACTTCCACAAGATTATAAACTGTTTTTTGATATTCTCATAATTAAAATCTGCAGAATAAAATGTCACTTGAAATAGTTAAATTTAAATGGTAAAACTGCAAGAAATTATTTATAAATATATCAAAAATGAAATATATTTTGGTTTCTTTGCTATACAAAAGATAAACTGTTTTAACAGTAATAAAATTTGTGTTAAAATCATTACTTTTTAAATTCAATTCTTTGTTATTATCTGTTAGCAGATATATATATATATTATATAAGTGAACTTTATTAATAACCAATTATTTACAAGAATTATTATATTTACATTAAGAGTTTTTTACATTTATTTTTTTTTTACTTTTCTTTGGTTGCTTTTAGAAAATAATGTATTCCAATGAGATGATTACTTTTATTGCATTAATGAGCAGCTCAGGAATATATATTGCTTTGCCATATTTTTTTGTTACATTTCTGGGTATGCATTTTTGAGCATATAGATATATGTTATGCCAATCTTTGTCATTTTTTAAAGTATATTGTATTTTTTGTTGTCAAAGATTACAGCACAACTGACAAGTCACATTGTTCTGAGAAGATGTTACACAAATTATAAAATATTTTACATTTTTCTAAAGCCTAATGGAATTTTAAAAATGTTCTATTTATAAAAATTATGCATTTGATTTTGTATATTAAAGTTGTTTTTATATAAATATGCAAAAAAAAAAAATACTCAATTTATAATAAAATGAGTAAAAATTAAAGTTTAATTTGTAGAAAAAGTAATTTCAAACACTTATAAAAATCCAGCATATTTTCAAAATGAAAATTTTGCCATTGTAAATTGTATATCTAAAATAATGCTGCTGCTATTGATATTAATGATTTTTTAAACAAATTATGCTCTTTACTGCCAGTAATAATTTTTTTTTTAAAAAAGTCTTCATTAGTTGGCATTATTTTTTAATAAATTATGCAAATTTGTATTATTCATTACAAAATTAACAAATGACAGTTTCATTATTTTGTAATATTTTTTTACTAAATTATATAAGTCTGTATTATTCAGCACTGTATATATTTTAATAAATTATGCAGTTGTGTAGTTGTATTGATTAATACAAAACTATGTCATCAATCTTACAATTATGTTAATATTTGTTTATTTTTAAAATAAATAAATATGCATTACATGTTCACATTCATTTGTATAAAATTGCTTTAAATATCTTTGCTTTCAAAATCTTAATTTTATCAATTAGCATCTTTAACATGGCTTTGACATCTCTACCTCGTATGTCAAACTCAAATCAGGTATATGTACATCTGTGCAATAAATATTAAGAATTGTCAATATCCAATTTTTATTTAAATGTATAAAGTGTGAAAAGTCAACTTCAACTTTAAACATTGAGAATTCTATTCATTGGGATATATTTTTTCAATGCTGTTGTTTTCCATTAAAAATAATTATATTATATAAAATAATAAATAT